>RJWM01008054.1:0-74625 GCA_004363535.1 Dasyprocta punctata | reverse complement strand
CTAAAATCTACTGTGTGGTCCCAATTTTGACCTTAAGCATCATAAATTTCTTAATGATCTGCTTTATGAAAGTCAAAGACAACATTTTCCCCAGTGGTGTAGTAGTGAGTATCCTGACAGCATTAGCAAAATCCAAAGCTTCCCTGAGAGCCACATCCTTGCGAAGCTAGATACCTAAATGTGTTCTTGCTTAATGTATTTATTTACTTAGCATAAATTTAACTGCTCACCAGCCTCTCGGCACCTAGCTAAGAACAATTTAGTGGATGATTCAGCCTCCCAGTCTATACATTAGTGCAAATATTTGGAAAATGTATGGCAAGACTTCTGGATGAGCTGAAAAACACATTTTAGACGTTCTCCTGTAGTAAAAGCTTTAAGATGATGAATATAGCACATAGAAATTTATGACAAATTCATATATATATTTTGATACTGCGAATACTTTAAAGAGGGTAGGTTAAGATAATTAAAAATTTTTGAGAAATTTCAGGAGCATAAAGAAGAATGAAACAGATTTTCCATAATGATTGGAAGAAAATAAGACCCTACCCCCCAGTGGGTGGAGCCCTGAGGCACAGCTCAGTTCCACTCAATTAAGCACTTATAGACTGAAGAGGAAAATTCGGGAACTCATTATTTTTTATTAGTAAAACCAAAGGGATATTTTATGATATAATGAGGCAACTGCTCCAATCGTACAACCAGGAGGCTTTGAGACGTAGCCAGGAACTCCTTGAAGTCACAGGGACTTTCTCAGTCCTCCCCTCAAGGTAAACATTTCAAAAGCCTCTGCTCTGCTCACAGCTCCCATTAGACAAAGGCCGTTTTCTCTGAAACTCTTTGTATCATTTTTTTTAAAACTACTGAATCAGCTCTGAAATTATGTCTCAGTAATCCATGTTTTCTGTATACTCACTTTCCCAAGGCCTCCTATTGCCTAATCGGGTGATGTTTCCTGAGATTCCTCCAGGGAAAGGTGGGGGAAGAACCATCTATCTGCCAATGAGTTTTTGTATGGAACCTTTATTAAGTGCTCAAGGGAACTCCACTGAACCCCGCAGAGTCGTAAATTCCATGCTTACAAGAATCTCTTCCTCCTCCCTAATTTTACATGCCAGTTCACCTGCCTCTGCTTTCTTAACTGCCAATGCTGACAACTTAGTTTTGACTCTTCAGACCTGGAGCAGAATGGCACAGAATAAATTCAGTTCTTGTCTCAGTTTTCCCAACACATCAAGTCTGTCATTGCCTTTTAGTGTGTATTCAATCAGAGCTCCTTCGGTCTCCATTTCTAATTGTTTGGGCAATGTATCCTCTAGTGCCTTTTACCCTTAGGTTATTAAAGGAATGGAAAGTTTCTCTCCCCTGAGATGTGGGGCAGCATTGTAATGCTGGACAATGACATGTGTGAGGACAGCCCAGAACTGAACAATTTGTGTGAGATAAAACAGGGAGGTTCATTGTATTTCTTTATCTGACAGAAGGGAGCAATCATTATTAATAAAGTTTACTTGTATGAATTATTCACACCTTTAATGAAACATTAGGAACTTAGGTAGGCATAATTTGTGGATTATACATCTGGCCTTGTGCCAACTGAGTAAGCCCCCTAGTAAATGTAAACCCAAAGGCTCGCTGAATAACCTTTCCATGAACCTTCTTTTCTTCATTTATAAAATGGGAATAATAATTCCTATTAAAGCCTGTTTCAGTGTGGCTGTGGGAATCAAATAAAAATGCATTAACACGTGAAATGAAATGTGAAAAACATAACCAAATGGCAATTCAATAATACTATTAGATTCAGAAATTTGCTGTGTTAAATGGGGACTCTGTATCACTACAAAAAGAAGCTTTTCCTTTGTAAAATTAATTACTCTTCAATCGGAAAGCGGATTGTACATTGTTCATGAATGAGAACGATGCATTGAGTTGAAATTCGCCTTTGAGATAAATAATTTTGAAAGATATTTAATAGAATGTGACCATGAGAGAGTTGTTCAGTGCCGCAAAATCTCAGAATTTTTTATTCCATAAAATTAAGACAATGTGAGTATATTCAAGTTGAGTATCCCTTATCTAAAGTGCTTAGGAAAAGAATTGTTTCAGAGCTTGAAATATTTACCTATAGATAATGTATATCCTAGAGATGGGATCCAAGTCTAAACACAAAATTCATTTATGTTTCATGTGCAGCTTGTTCTCACAGGCTGAAAGTAACTGAATGCAATGCTTCTAAATATTTTTCTTTTACATGGAACATGTTTTCATAGTGCAGAATTCTCTATTTGTGATGTCATGGTCAGGTACAAACAGATTTGGATTTTGGAACATTTGAGATTTCAGATTAAGGATATTCAGTCTATACTTTACACAGTTGTGAGAATTAACTGGAAAACATGGTCTCAGTAGTTGTATTTCCCCAAATCCCTGTGTTGAAAGCGAACTCCCTTGGTGATGCGATTAAAAGATGGGAGCCTTTGAAATTTGGCTAGGTCTCGAGAGCAGAGCTCTTACAACTGGGATGAATGGCTTTATAGAAGAGGTCTGAGGTAGTTTGTTCCACCTGCTAGCCATGTGGGGACAGAAGAAGACACCAACTACAGGAACTGACCTTTACCTGACAAGTCTGTGATTGCTCTGATCTCACATTCCCTAGACTCCAGAACGGTACACAATAAATTGTCATTGCTTACGGATTATGCAGCTGAAGGTATTTTGTCATAGCAGCCTGAATAGACGTAGTGATGGCAAACCTTCTAGAGCTTTCAATGATAGCAAACACAGGCTGGGCCACCTGTGCCATACATTCACCACCACTGGAATAAGAGACTGAATTAACATGTTTGATACCATGTCTGACACATGGTTCTCAAATAATGATTTTAAATATATATATCAAGTTGGCCACAAAGAGGAAACCCTATACTTTCTTTTAAGATTCTAAGCCGAAAAGAAAACATATTAATCTCTCAATTAAATTGCTCATTAGTTTAATTCATCGTTAAGACTATTAGCTCCATGACTGTTGGAATTTTGACTACTTTGTTCAGTTCTCTGTCCAATACGGTCCAGCAACTGATAGTTACTACCAGACTTTTCTGCTCATTCCAGTATTAAAAATATAAAATTTAATAAAACTTGCTTCTTAATCTTCAATAATTAAGGGAAGTTTTAATGCAAATATAGCAAACTGAACATTCGATTTCAAATTATTTTGTAATATTTAACATGTTTTGTCAAATGAATAACCTAAAGTAATTGAGACATAACTGCATATTGTAGTGAATTAAATGGTGCCCCCTCCCAAATTTATGTCCACCTAAAACTTGGAATGGGCCAGGCGTGGTGGCGCACGCCTTTAATCCCAGCACTCGGGAGGCTGAGGTAGGAGGAGCGTTGTGAGTTCGAGGCCGGCTTGGGCTACAGCACAAGGCCGGCCTGAGCTACACAGTGCGACCCTGTCTCAAAAAACCAGGGCCGGGAGTTTGGCTCAGCAGCTTACGCGCCTGTCAAGCAGGTGCAAGGTTGTGAGTTCAATCCCTGGTGCCTCAAAAAAAAGGTGCCGTAAAACTTGGAATGGGGCTTTATTTGGAAATACAGTAGTTAACTTGGGTCCTAAAGTCCAATGACTGGATTTTAGAATAGAAAGAACAAAGATATTTAACATAAAAGAATGTACAGGAAAGATGTCAAGTTAATATGAAGGCACAAAACGGAATTAAATTGACACAAACTAAGTGGTGTCAAGAGCCATTGGAATTCAGAAGGGTCAAAGCAGAGGTCTCTTATAGGAACACTGGGGAAAACCACATCCTGGAGACACTTTGATTTCAAAGTTCCAGTCTCTAGAATTGTGTGCTGGCTATTTAGGAATATATTGTTTCATTTCCACATAATTGTAGATTTCCAAATTTGTCTTCTGTTAATGATTGTTAATTTCATAACAGCACTAGAGACTATTCTTTGCATCATTTGAATCATTTTAAATTGATCAAAACTTACTTCATGTCTAATGTCTTAGTCACTTTTCTCTTGGTGCTGAGACAGAATACCTGATACTCAAAGCTAAGGGAGGAAAGATTTATTTAGCTCACAGTGTGTGGTGTTTCAGTCCATCACTGGGTGGCTCCAAGGTAGAGTGGGACAGTTATGCTGGGCAGAAAGTAACAAAGTAGCAAACCAACAATCTAAGAGAGAGAAAGACAGAGAGAGAGACAGACAGACAGACAGACAGAGACAGAGACAGAGACAGAGAGAAACAGAGAGAAACAGAGAGCTATGCTCTTGTATAGGGTGTCACTAAGGAAACAAACTCCTGACCTGGAAGCAGTGTTGTGTTGTATATGAAAAAGTGAAGGTTTTGAGAGCTTAAAAGTTAAATTTGGATTAATTTTTAAAAATACATTCCAAGCGTGAGTCCGAAGGTACAGAGAATGTGGGCTCAGCCTTGAGTCCTACCTGAGATGCAAAGTGTCTTCAAGGGTGATGGATCTCAAAACATGTAAGGCGAGCTCTCATGGGAGGTGAGCCCCAAGGAAAGACAGTCTGCAACCCAGCGATAATCTAATCCCACTTTGGAGCCAGCCAGTCTCCAGTGGTTCATATGTGCCCAACTGATGAAGTCAAGACCAAGGAGAGAGAGACACACAGACAGCCAGACAGACAGACAGAGACAGATAGAGAGACAGAGACAGAAAGGCAGACAGACATACAGAGACTGACAGACACAGAAAGAGACAGACAGAAGCAGAAACAGAGAGACAGAGAGACACGCAGACACACAGACAGACAGAGAAAGAGAGAAAGAGAAAGAGTGAGAGAGACTCAAAGATTGATCCTATGCATTGAAAGGAAGGAGAGACTCGCTGTCTTGCCATCCTGCAGAGAGGAGGAACCTGGTTATTCATGAGTCTTCTGAATCAGGAAATTCAGCTGAGGGAGCACACAGCCAGGGACTAGCAACAGCTAAGAGGACATCCTCACAATGCACACAGATTTGCCCTGTGCGTTTTGCCACTTGCATTGTTCACTGAGAGTAAGGAAATTCCTAAGGAAGGTAAAGAACTCACGACCCTTATAGACTGTATGGGGCCAGGGTCCATCAGCCGCCAACAGGAAGGAAGCCTTTCCACACGGGGCTGAAAGAACTCCTTCATCCCATACCCTGATGGTGCACGGCAGTCTGTGTCATAGCCTGGAGGCCTTTGGGTCCTCCCACCTGGGAGTGGAAAGGAGCCCAGGGAGCCAAGAAGAGCATTTTCCCTGTCCTGGTGTGAATGGGCCGTCAAATGCCATGTGAGATGCCAAACACGGCTCAGTAGTACAGTGTACAAGATTTCTTCCTGTAGACAAGGGATGTAGAAGAGACAAGCGTGTGAGATCAGGGCACGCAGAGAAGGGGGACAGCGGGCATGTTTTAAAGAGAGGGATCACGCAGTCAGTGTGAGAGGTTGAGTTTTTCATCATGGCCTGAGAATATGGAGAAACGTCTAGATAGCAAATATGGTTATCTAAAGAATGTCTTTTCCTGGATGTTTAGCACCTTATAGATGGAAAGCGCTTGCATTGTGCTTAAAATCATATTTATAATTTCAACTTTGTCGAGACCACTTCCTCAGTTGTTTAGCTTTAGAGAAGAATGCGAAGAGGGGAACTATACACGCCTGTGAGAGAAGATGGATCAGCACGCATTGAGCGGAGTAAGTGGGCTTTATACTGTTTATGCCAAAATGTTTGCTGCTGCCTTACGATCTCCTACCAAGTGCTCCTTAACCTACGTTCTTTTCTGAAGACTTTAGCACCTTGGTTTTTTTCCACTACCAAGCTCACTAAATCTTTCTTCTGAGTTCTCAAATATGCTATTAAAGTTTTCACTTCAGTTATTGTGCTATTGTGAAATTTTCTTATGTTTTCATTTCTATGTGATTTCATTACTACATTCTACATGATTTCCATTAGCTACTTTTTTTGAAAAGTAATTTCTTTGTTATTATTAACACCCTTTTAGATGAAATATTTTTTCATGCTTAACTTCTAAGATATGTTACATGTAGTTTTTCGAAATTTCTAGAAATCACTGATTTAGAATCTTTGGTTATTAACTCTCTTTTTTTCGGGGTCAGTTCCCATTGACTGTTACACCTTGCGTGTGTGCCGTACTGATAGGATAAAAAACAGAATGATAGGCAAAGTGGATATGAAGAAAATTGTAATTGCAAAAGTACACTTTTAATAAAAACCACATATTTAGGACACAAACCCAGTCAAAAATTCCTAACATTCTTAAAAACAAAGTAAGTTTGGACCATTCTCTGTCACCTGCGAATGGGCCTCTCAGTTACGGACCGGCCGCCATCTTACTCCTGTGATGGAATTTACTATAAGTGAGCTGCAGGAAAGACCATTCCTTTGTCCTGTAAATCAAATCCCCTTTGTCCATTGACTCTCTGGTTCCACAGATTTCCACCCAAAAATCTTCATAAATATAGCCAGCTCAAGGTCACAAGGTCCCTGTCTACCTCTTAAGGGCCCACATACTATTTCTTTTAAAATTTCTTTTAAAATTCAACCTAATACATTTCTTTATGCCTCTTTGATGTGCCCTTATTCTTTTCTGTGTGATGTAAGTCAATCAACTTGCACTCCGCTCCATGGGTGGGGTGAGTCAAGGTTCCCCATCCCCACTTGAGCAACTTCCATGGAGCATGGGCCCATGTCCAGTGACAATACTTTCCTACTGTTTTGCAGGCATTCTGATATTTTTGTTTAAAAGTGGATAGTGAAAATAATTTGTAAGGTTGCAACTTGCAAAATTAGATTCCTTCCTCCCCCAAGGTCTACTGCATTTACTGTTTGTTGTTGTTTTCCATTTTTCCAATTACACACAAAAAGAAATAAAAGGAAAGAGAAAAGAAGGAAGGAAGGAAGGAACTCAGAAATAAAGGAAGAAGGGAAGAAAGGAAGAAAGAAAGAAAGAAAGAAAGAAAGAAAGAAAGAAAGAAAGAAAGAAAGAGAAAAAAAGAAAATCTTGCCATTTCGGTAATGTGGGTAAACCTAGAAGGCATTATGCTAAGTATAAGTCAGAGAAACAAACACTGTAGGAATGCATTTATATGTGGGATCTAAAAATAGTAAACTCAGAAACAGATGTTGCTGTTGCAACTCATGTTTAGTCATTTTTAAAACTAATTCTATAAAAAGCACACTTCTTTATCATGTGTTGCTCCTAAAGTCTGTACTCAATTTTAGTGATCAACTACTGATCAAATATTTTACTGAAATATTCTAAATATATGAGTCTCTCAGTTTTTTTCTGAAGCATTTTTTCAGTTTCGTTTGCATATTGGAGTGTGTTCTTATGTTCAATTTACAATTCTGCACTACTTCTCATGGCTATGGAATCTCAGGATCAACCAAAACTGAAAGATTAGGAAATTTTTATTTCTTTTCTTTACACATATTCACTTGTATGCATGTGTATATTCTAGAGTTCCAGAAATACATCAGAGTTTCAAACAGCATTTACATTTCCAGGATTTTCAAGAATTTTACAAAGCTTTGGTGTGTCCAGGTTTCATAGCTCCAGGCAGCATGCATGTTAAAAAAAACTGTCAAATATGTTAGTAATGAAGGAGGTGGGAGTCAGGTATATTTAGAACAATTCCCGTCAGTAGGGGTTTTCAGGTGACTGCCACGCAAAATCACTCATTACCGCTGCCTGGGGAAGGGGCTTTTTGTGATTTTCAAGTCTGTCCTTTCCCCTTTGGAAGATGCTTTTGTACTGGTTTGCATGGCTAGTCATCGCAACATTGGTGACTTTCAAGACTGCCTTAAAAATAGGAAGAGGGCGGGAAGTATTGAGCACATCAAAAGGCACAAAATTTGCTCTTCTTACTGAGCTTAACCACTTTTCTGAAATTCCTTTGACTGTTGCATAGGTGTTAGTTAATTTCCAAAACACTGAAAAAGTTGGTTTTTACTTTGTTTTTCAAAATAATGCTCTTACTGCTTTGGTGACAGACTGCCTTGATGGAGGTTTCCCCTAGTCATTGTTGCCGATGTCACAGTGAATAGTCTTTCACCTAAAGGTGGATGTATATCTGCTGAGATTCCTTGGTTTCAATCAGTAGAAATACTGTCTTAAGAAAGAAGACAGCCTTTAAAAGGAATGAGGGGAATTTTAGAGAGTCAGGACAGCTGAAGTACCATAACTTATGAAGTCAGGAATGCTCAGGGTTGCTGAGTAAATCCAGAAAAGAGGCTTAGGTTAAACAATGGCTAAGGATGGGCCTGGCATAGAGGAATTTGTTGAGTCTATTCTTTCATTGTTCTTTCAAAATACTGAAAGAAAAAACTATACAATCATCAAAATAAATATAAGGAAAAGCTGATGAAAATGTGAAAGCATTTAAAACAGCCAAACCATTCTTTGGAGTCTAACTGTCAAAATCAGCCAGGAGTTCTTTAGTTCAATTCAGACGTCCCCAGATGACAGCGGGTAATGCTGGATGCCAACAGCTGACACAGCCAGCAGCTGCCCACCGCCACCACTGAACATCACCGTCCAATGCCAGCCATAGGTCAACTCTCCTGGGTGCTGGGTCTCTGCTGCTGGCCCTCACTGGCTGCTGGTCTCGGGAGCTCTTTGCTGGCAACAGTTATGAGTGTCTACTTGCCCTTTTGGGGAAAGCAACTGTTGTGTCCACATTACCTGTGAAATAAATCATAAGCGGTTTTACAGGAACAACAAAGTGAGTATTTTAACAGGGTCCATGGTGCAACACAGGGGCCCAGTACACAGAGGGAGTCTTCCCAGACTAAAGCTTGAGAAGTAACCCTTAGGTAGCAGCTTGCAAGCCTGTTTCTGGGAGAGTGAAAGCTGAAACCAGGGGATGTTCTGGAAAGCTTGCTGAAAGTGCTGGCTGTGTAAGTATGGAGCCCAGGGCTCTCCATTCCTGATTTTAGAAGCTCCCAGCTGCCTTACCCATTCTTCAAAAAGTCAACAGTATCATCTAAAATGGGTGGAGGGAATTTGGGGTACCACGCTGCCTGGTCGCCTACACTCGTGCTGGAGTAGAAAATGGCTGTTACATAGCCAGGAACGACACCACTACTTAGCCAGAGGGGACATGGGGGCAAAGTGTCCCAGTCCACGGGGGAACAAGAGGGAGCAAAGGGAAGAGAAGGGCAGAGCGTGCTGGCCTCCCACCACGTCCTCTCCAGTCAACACAGGGAAAATGAGAGTCCGGTGCTTCTCACCTGTCTTACAACCAGAGAACAGGGTCAGGGCATGACTGTGTATTCGTGCAACAGGCACTCGTTGATATCTTTACAAGAATTCAGTACCCAGGTGCATTAACTCCAATAGTGTGTGCTGCCTTTTATTCTTAATGTAAGAGTCAAAGATGTAAAATAAAACACCCAAATGACCTAGGGTGAAAATAAGAAGAGACAACACTGGAGACTAATAATTTAAGCTTCTGATACTGGAGACTAATAATTTAATGATCTATTAATTTAAAAGTCAAAGAAATGGGTTCTGGGCATGAAATAAATATTATGATAACAAAGTGGATTTATAATGTTTCCAAATTCTATGTAAGCATAATAGTATCTGAATTTAAATTTTTGATATTTATCAAATTTCATTCTTGCTTTTCTTTTATTAGTAATCTACAGAGAAGCTAATTTGATCTATACATTATAAATCCAATTGTCTTACTCATGCATTTAAAATAATTCATATCTTTTGCATTTTTGGGGGGACAAAATCCTACATAATCTAATCTTTGTGTTCTTTTTCAACATTGTCCTTCACAACTCTTCTAAATGACTTTACTCTTTGGTTAATCCCAAAAGATATTCATCTTATTCCCATATAAATCTTTCACCTCTGCTATGTACTCTTTCTGAATTGCCCAGTTACAATTTCTTTTCAGGAAATCTATTCTTGTCCTTTTCCTCTTAATTATATTAAGCAAAAATGTTATGTAACTGAAGGATAATATTCAGTTACTCATATTTATTTGTTTTCTATTAGAAACTTGTGATTTCCTTTTTTTCTTTCTGTTTTTTTTTTTACTTTAAAGAGAATAAAGCCAAACAAAACAAAATGGAATAAAGCTAATCAGAACAGAAAAATGAAAGCGGCATAGGATTTCAAAACAAAATAGGAAATCAACAATGGGTACCCTAATGTGTGTTGCTTTCTTCAAAATTGCTGCCCATACCATGACACATAATAAAATCAAACAGAACAAGACGTAATAAAACCAAACCTAACAAAGCTATGAAAACAATACAGGAATTCAAAACAAGGTAATAGGAAATCAACAATGGTTATCACCTTCCCTTTTTAGATGTTTCCTCCCTGATCACTGTCATAATATCTTTTGTACTTTTTGGATCCCACTAACTCCTTCAGGTTTTTAAACTAGGCAATCATGCGGTGTTCACCCATATGAGTCCAAACCATTTTACTCATGAGCATGATCTCAAGTTGTATCCATTTACCTATAAGAACCTTGAGATTATTCTTTTTTATAGCTGAGAAGCTTTCCATTGTATGAAAATACCATATCTTTCTTATTCATTCTGTGGTTGATGGACAAGCTACCCCTGCTTTTTTCTGGTCTCCTGTCAAATGGAATATCGTTTTCTCTCCTCTGACTTTTGGTCTATGAATTTCCTTTTCAGTTAAATGTGTTTCTTGTATGCATCATATTGATGGATCTTGTTTCTTGATCCACTCTCTCTGTGTTTCTTTTTACTGGTGAATTGAGGCCATCTACATTAATGGTTACAACAGGCATGCATTGGCTCATCTCTGCCATGCTATCCTCCTGGTGTTGGCCCCCCATTTTTCCCCTTCCTTCAATTTTCTGCCCTGTTTGGCAATCCCCCTCTGCTGCTATTCCTGGAACCATAGTTATCTTTATCTCTCTAGGGTTGGTTTGGTGGTAATGAATTACTTCAGTTGTTCTTTATCATGGAACTATCTTACTTTTCCATCAATTTTGAAAGATAGCTTTGCAGGATACATCAATCTGGGGTGGAACTTGTTTTCTTTTAGGCTTTGAAACACTTCTCTCCAAGCTCTTCTTTACTTGATGGTTTGTGTTGAGAAGTCTGCCATGATTCTGATGGGTTTTCCTTTATAGGTGGTCTGTTTCTTTTCTCTAACAGCCTTTAATATTCTGTTCTTATGTTGGATTTCTGGGATTTTGATTATTATATGTCTGGGTGTAGATTTATTTGGTTATGGCTAGTTGGAGTTTTATGTGTCTCACTTACCTATATGTCCGTTCTTTTTCCCATGCTTGGGAAGTTCTCTCCTATTATTTCTGTAGTCTATGTCTTTTGTGTTGATGCCTGCTTTTTTAAATAACATCTATTGTTATTAAATTATTTTTCTTTGCATCATCTTGCAGCTACTGAATTCTTATTTTCTGGTTCCTCATTATTTTTAAGGGATCTTTTCTTTCTTGACTACTAGCTGCAATCCAGTTTTCAAGGTCTGAAAGTTAATCTTTAGACTCTTACAAGCAGTTTTGTCAACTTTTGGTGGAGTTTTTAATATCCTAGATATCTCTTTGACTCTGTTTTACCCATTGTAGTTCCTGTTCCTTCCTGTACTGTTCATTGAAGGTTTCCAACACTTCCCTATGCTCTTCTTTTATACATACATATATATATATATGTATATATATATGTATATATATACATATATATATCTTCTTTAAATATGCTCAGCAATTCTTTCATTATGTTTGTCATTTCTTCCTTTACCTGAGATATTATTTCTGATCTGATTACTTTTACAGCCTCATGAAGTTGTTTCTTTACTTCAGTTGCTATCCTTTCAGAGATTTCAGGTTTGTGACTTCCATTTCCTTCCATGTCTCTATCTCCCAGACTTGTTCTGTGTGGGCTGGAGGTCTGAGGTTGCCTTTTGTTCTTTCATCGTGACATTTTCCTGGGTTCCTCTCAACAAGCCAGTTCCCAGGCTCTTCACACATTGGTTGCCCCTCTGCAGTATAGGGAAATGGGCCAGGCACCTTGGATTCTCTGAACCCAAGGCTACCAGGGGGACAGTGTGGCATGGAGCAAGCCTCCCTAGACCTGCATGGCTACACGAGGCTTCCCTGATGGTCATGGTTATGTGGTGAGGCTTCTTCTCTCAGTCCGTGTGGCCACATGGGGACCACCCCAATGGCAGCAGGTACACAGTGCCACGTCCACATGGTTCTCCCGGCCTGTGCTGGCTGCCCACGGGAAGCAAGTGCCTCTGTTTTTCTGCAGGCACACGGGGTGTCTCTGACCATTTCTCCCTGCCCACTCTGGGAAGCAAGCCTCTAGATGGCAGCAGACACACAGGGGTGGGTCTGGATGTTTCTCCGTGCTCGTGCTGGCTGCCTGCAGGAAGCAAGCCCTCCAGTGGCAGTGGGTGAGCAGAGGCATGTCTGACTGTTTCTCCCTGCTTGTGCTGGCTTGAAACATGATTTTCTTACAAATTGTGTCTATAGATTATTTGTTATTTGTTTGCTTTATATTTTACTATCTACAATAGAAAGAGGTTTAATCTGCTTTGTTCATCACAAAAAAGCAGATTTTTGTGGTATTTCTAGGAAAATATTAGTTAAACAGATAGATAAATGAATGGAAAGACCTACTTGTACACCCAAACTTTGACAAATGTGCCTTTTCACAGTATTCTGTGTCAGTAGGATTGGATATCCAAATATACAACATTGCATTAATAAAATTTTGTTGAATATGAAAGACTGAAATATCATTATGATACAATTTCTTTTTTATTTCATATTTTATGAGTTATGATTGCTGAGTAATAAAAATAATGCTGACAGATTTACATTCTGCATCCAAATGAGATTTTTTCCTTGAAAAAGACTTCTCATTTCTGTATATTGTACTCCCAGTAATGGTATAATTGTCTAATTGGTAATTCCTTTTTGTTGCTATTAATACCAAAGGAAATTAGCAAGACCAAGGGGGAAAAGAAGAGAATGGTCTCATTATCTCATTTTATATTGGATTTAGACCCAAAAATAGAAATCCTTCCAGTTCAGATTGGTGAGAGTCCTCCACCAACGGCCTATTCTCTTCGTAGTCTCCTTCAAGCATGATTCTCAGTCACAAGTATTCACTGACAAGTTGAGATCATTAACCGCAGAAGGAGAAAAAAATTAGTTTAAAAGAGAATCCCAACAATAAAGGAGTGAACAATGATCCCTAAGGAAAACAGACAAATCAGTAAGAAAGCTCAAACTTCAAAAATAGATTCTTTGCCTTTGATCCCAGCACTTGGGAGGCTGAGGCAGGAGGATCATTGTGAGTTTGAGACCAACCTGGACTACAAAGTGAGTTCAAAACCAGCCTGAACTGCATAGTGAGACCTTGTCTCAAATAATAGGGCAGGGGATTTAGCTCAGTGGCACAAGCGCCTGCCTGGCAGGTGAGTGTTTGCAAGTTCGATCTCTGGTACCAAACAAATATATATAACCAGACTGGTCTAAGTGGAGGAATTCAAGAACAAAATATTATATATATATATATATATATATATATATATATATATATATATACATATGAATGTGTACAAATAATACGCTCTTATAAAGCAGCATTGACAAACCATTGGCACATGAACCAGTTGTTTGTTATCATTGAAAGGTCTAAAGGTGTGCCATCATTGATATATGTAGAGTTATATATTAATTTTAAGATATGTAGTTGGTAATTTGCTCAAACTTTGTAAAGGTAGAAAAGCTATACTTCAAAATGGTCATTGATAAAAATCAATATTTATTTCTTCAAAAGGTATTGAAATACTAACTATATAGATAAAGAGAGGAAAATGTGATGAAAGACTGAAAAAACAAATTTACTGGTATGGTTTATAAAGATTTTATGGCAACTACTACTAAGAGTTCAGAAAGAAATAACAGAAACAATAAAAAGGTGGGCATAGAGAAACAACTGGAAAACATTTTCAGATTTGAAATTTTTATAATATTTGAAATACAATTAATGAAAAGACACACCTAGAAATTAAGTCATAGTTTTTCAAAATTCTAATGCTAGATACTATAAATTTCTATCTTTCTAAAAGAAGGAAATTTGATTAAGCCATAATCTCAGGCTTCTTATCAGGAATATTAGATCTACAGATTAATTACAAAATCAAATTTTGATGAGAACTATAGATATTAAATTTATATATTCAGTCAAACATTTGATACGTACATCATAGAGACATGGTAAAATAAGTCTGTTTACATGAATAAAAGAAATATTGATAGGGAATATGATCAAGAAATGAGAAAATCTATCAATTATTGACACTGGGTAGATTCGTGTTGAAGTGGTAAAGCTCAGCAATCTTGAGTTATAGTTTACCCATTCTATATATTCTGTAGAGAATTGTAATTCAAGTTTTAAATTGCTATTAGTAATAGAATATACAGCTTTAGAATCAAACTATAGATACATTGAAAACACAATTACAGTTATGAGACCATGTGTTTTTATAATCCTTGATGTAGAATAGTAAAATGGTTAATAAAAATGAAAAAGGATTAACAGGAATATTAGTGAAAGTATCAGTTCCCTAATTCTACATCTTACACAAGGCAAGAGCAACAAATTTTGCCTAAAAGTGATGTTCTGGGAAGTAGTGATTTAAATTTTTTATTTTAATTTATGATGTCAACCAAAAGACAAGGAAATGTTGATTCACCCATAGTAGTAAAGATGGTTCAGTAAAGAAAAGCAGGTATTTAATGCTATTCATATAATCTTATTGTTGTTTTCTACTTTTTATTGTTATTTCAAAAATTTTATATTTGATAAAGGAACAGATTTATGAATTCACTGTTTAAATATAAGTTAACCACACTAACAAGACAGAAAAGTCTATTAAGTCTCTTTGTCTCTGAGGAGTGAGGCTTGGTTAGGTAAACAAAAAAAGACTTAATCTTAATTTCTAAAATTTTTCTTTGCTGCATGAAATTACACTTTGAGCAAAGTGCTTATATTTTAGCTCTATAGCTATTATGGAAACAGGTTAATGATACAGTTTTGAAAACTTGCATACCCTAGGCTAATCTCCCAATTTATTTACGGATACTACACCTGAATTAATCAGGACTTTTTCTAATAAGTGAATCTATCCTCAAGGAATAAATACTGATCTCTAGAGAATATTAAATGGTCAATACTAGGCGCTTTTCCAATAGTAACTTCTGCAGGTCCTAAGGGCAAGGTAAGAAGGGACTACGAAATACTGGTCTATGCTAATACAGTGCTAAAGGCATCTAAGTAAAGAACAAACGTTTTATCGAACTCTAAAGAGATCTTCATAAAGAATGGAGGTTTCCATGCTGTAATACGTTTTAACATTTTCCGTGTTCTTCTGAAAGTCCAGTGAAAATCTAATGAACTTAGAATATCTTCTTTCTATGCCATGGTACATTATGCCCATAAACATTTCCCAAAGTCTACAGAGCAGTGTGTCCTTTCTCTTTATCCTGATTATTTCTTGATCTCTTTTCTGTTTTTTTAAACTGTTACCTTGTAATTAAGATCCTTCCCTGATTTATGCATGAATACTATTCTGGGAAAGAACATGGCTGTGGAAGCAGTCTGCTTTAGAACAATGCCAAACCTTCCAAACATAAGAACACAGTGAGCGCCTTTCATCGTAAGGGGAACACTCACCACCCAATTCACAGCACCCTACTTGCCTGACAATTGCCAAACCTGAGACTCTATAGCATGTCATGGTTGCCCTTGATGAGACAAAGATGAGCTCTAGTCTTTAATATTTCATGAAGTATGGAGCTGATTCCAAAATAAATCCAAATCATTTTATCTCAGGATCTGCTTCTGAACTGGCCAGCACTCGATCTGTATGTACTCTTGAAACTCTATGAAAGTAAACCACAGCAGCGTGCAACAATCATGCATACCTGAGACGCCGTTCCCTTCTGTTTGCTCTAAAATGACCCACACTGAGAAAATTGCTTAACATGCACAAGGTAAGTCCCATTTTATAAGCCTCTAATGGAGAAGCTGCAGTAACTAATTAGCTCCAACCAGTGTAAGTCAAACTGTTATTAACAAAATCTGAAAGTTAAATAGAGGTTCATTACTCCCCCAGTCACTGGCTCCCCCTCCCTGGGGAGTGTTTAACTTGTAGCATTGCTTTCGGCTTTGCTTGATTAAATCTCATTATGAGAAAGGAGTAAGTGCTTCAGCCCAAGTCGGAAGGAACTCAGAGATGCAGGAAGTGATCCATTAAGCTGGGCAGAGAAGGAGGTGGTCAAAAATTGGCACGTGGGACTTGTCTTCCAATTGGGACCCAAGTGTGGTGAGAAATATTCTTGATGTTCTTTTCAGAACTCAATGCAGAAGGGTATTTTCTCTTCAAGGCAAACATAATGAAATAGGTTCACATTACTTTTCAATGTTCTAAGGATCTTTCTAGGGAACACAGAGCTTACAATGTCAGATACTTGGCTACGTGCAAAGGAAAAACTAAGAGAGCGCATACAATCAGGTTTCCGAAGGCTGAGGCAGGCAGACTGCTTGATAATTAAGGATGAGCCCGGGATGCAGGAACATCACACCGAAGTTATCCCTCAAGCCGCCATCCTCCTTCTGCCTTGTATAAGACTGATTCCCTATTTGTCACATCGAGAAGTAAGAGATAAAGCCCTGATGGAGAGTGCCTCAGTGTAGATCAATAGTCTCACTCTCTCTACACATCAGCCGGGAGGAAGGAGTGGGCACTTACGCAAACTATTGAGTAACTGAGTTCTACTTGATTTCTGCCAAATTTGACTAAAAATGGAACTGTTAAACCACAGTCTACTGTATTTTGTTGGGTTATTTTTTGACTAAGATATTTGACTCTTTAAGGGCAGTATGTGCTTTACTTTCAAATGCATTTCACAGGTTTTAGAGCTGGCGCGAGGAGAATTGCCTTGGCAGTCTGAAATAAGTTCTTCCGTGTTGAGTAAGTCTCATGTGACTGACATGACCGCCCCCATCTGTAGCCCTAACTATGAATATCCCTAACTAGGGTATAAACAAAGGTAAGCAGGTGTCTTCGCTGTAGGACTTCTCAGAATTTTAAATTATATGTTAAAATAACATTTTGAATACAATATTCATAGAGATTATTCAAAAAGGGAATGGAACATATAGCACTGCCCAAAGTTTATTTTTAACTGCAAGCCTGTTGTTTATAGAACATGTACCTAACAACTATATGAAACAATTTGGGGGGCATATTGTTCACTATTGACACTTTGGGATAATTTAAATAACATAATACTTCCTGGCAGGTGACGTTCTTCATGCTCTATGAAGTATATCAGCACCATTATGAGGAGGGGAACCCACTAGAAGCTGGTAGCATGGGTCCTGTACCCATTCACACTATGAAAGTTGTCTCCAAATTCCAAATGTTGCCCATGGGCAAAATCACCACAGGTAGAGAAGCACTAGTAAAACTCATTTTCAAATGCCTTTGGAAACTGATGTGTCCTCTGGATTTCTACTTAGAAAACAAACAAACAAACAAAGCTGTACGAGAGAAGCAGAATAGGGTAGTCATCAGCAACACAGAAACCTGAAGTTCAGGTTTGATGGCTCAAGTACAAAGCTTATGTGTGTGAAGTCCATGAAACTTCAAACCTAAGAATGTTAGTTTCTGCTTCCACAAAAGGGTGATAACAATTGCAGCGCTTACTGTGTGTACTTGTTCAGGGCCTTAAAGAAAATGTGTTTGGAAAGCATTTAGCATAAAACCTAGTACACAACAGAGAGTTTGACAAACATAGGCTCTTCTTCTCTCTGGAATTCAAGGTCTATTAATCTAAATTTATTTAGCTGATAATTAATTATTTCTAACAGTCACTTGTATTTTTAGATGCACATAGCATCCCAAATCATTTCCTTTTGCTTTTAATTCTCTCTATTATTTCCTTAGAATACTCTCATCCACTCATTCATCAGATGACCTCATTTTTTAATCTTCTGTGCTGTTTCTCTTCTAGGCTTCTAATGTTTAACAGCCCTGCTCCCAGAGAACAAAGAGGGGAGCGGGCTAGCAGACATGACCCTTGTGAATTGTTGGACTTCACCAGGAGAAGGAATCGAAACACTGTACCTTTATACAGAGTTGTTGGTCTTAGAGATTTTACTGAAGACCTTTTAAAGAAATTCTTAGAAGAGGCTCATGTAGAAAAACAAACTAGGGTTTTGCTGGGAGTGAGTCATTTGGATAGGGTCTTGCTATGTAGCTCTGGCTGCTCTTGAATTCACTATGTAGACGAGGTTGGCCTGAAACTCCTGCTTCAGCCTCCCAAGCTACAAATGAGTCTGGAAAAGATATTCCAAACCTTCTGAATAGAAAGAAAGTGAAATACAGGGTACTGGAAACTTCTGGGTAAAAACATGCTAATACAGCCTTATAGATGTAGATTCACAATCTTATAATGGGAAGATCTTATGGCTCCTTTCTCATATAATACAACACTGTGAACAAATGCAACTGCTTTTGCTCTCCCTTAGAGAAAAGACTCAGGGCTAGGTGTGGTGGTGCATACTTTAATCCCAGCACTCGGAAGGCTGAGGTAGGAGGAGCGTTGTGAGTTCGAGGCCAGTTTGGGCTACAACGTGAGCGCAAGGCCGGCCTGAGCCACATAGTGCAACCCTGTCTCAAAAAACTAGGCCCAGGAGCTTGGCTCTGTGAATTAAGCACCTGCCTGGCAGGTACAAGGTTGCGAGTTCAATTCCTGGTACCGCAAAACAAAACAAAACAACAACAAAAAAAAAAGACTCAGGATTCCATCAGTCACAGTTTGTCCCTTTGTACTATTATCTTTGTCCAATCACAATTCCATCCTGCGATGCTATAATCTAAACATTAAAGCATGCAGTTCCAACAGCATAGAATGACAACCACAGCTGGTCATATGGCTGTGGTTGGTAATTATAATTTCTCCTTTTCTGAATAAATCCCCTGCTTCCTTTACTCTTGGCTAACACCGCAAATCATTAAGGACTCCATGCTCCTTAGGCAACTCAAATTTCCATTCCTGGAGAGTACAGGTGCTTGCATGGTGTTTCTGAAGGTTTCTAGCACACCTCAGACTCCCCAGTCCAGACATGTTCTCCAGCCTTGTGTCATGAAACCACAAAACTATTTCCCCTTAATAATTCAAATTATTCAGTCCAGTTAATTCAGTAATTGCTTTCCTATTTATTGGTTTACACGAACTGGTTCTAATGAAATGCCACAGGTGCTGTCTTACTCTTTCTTAGCATCAAATGCACCCAAATGCAGTCTTTCAATTTCTTAAAGTTTAAGTACTATGACCACTTTCTTACCCTTGCCAATTCAGTGCAGGTAGCCTGTGCTGGGCCTTTCAGGTCTCACGAGGATGAAGATAAAGCTGGGTTTGTGGCAGCAGAGTGTTCCAAGCCCCACGGGGTCGTGTGTGGTACCCTACTCTTCCCATTGCTGTGCAGTACTAGGGCGGTTAGATAACGAGGCCAGAGGACAGCTAACTTATCGACATCACATCACAAGTCACGGTAGCAGACACAGATGTCTCCAAACACGTCATATTGTTCAGGTATATTCTAATGTTCTGCATGACCTGATTACTTTTTTCCTATAATTATTTGCTCTTATTTTTTAAGTGATGCAATAATCATAGTATTAATATAACTATTTTTAATTTTCATTTTTAAGTACTCATCCAGGTACTGAGGAAAATAATATACTATCTCATTTAATCATTTCAGTAATCCTGAAGTTAGCCGTTAGCATCTTTCACACATAAGGAAATTGATGTAAAAGTTTAAGTGTCTTATACAACATCAATTAGGAATGGTCAGTTAGGCTGGAGCACCTTTGCTCTGGGTCCTAAGGAAGAGCTTGAACCTCATTTGAATTTTTGTTAAATATATCATAATTTTTGATACAAATCCCATATACTTCAGCAAATACATTATCTTCATCTAGATGAATGGAAAATTATATTTTTCTAGTCTTATACTCTTCTTCTTATTTGTCAGGAAGTAAAGGCCTAAAAATACCTTACTGACCCCAAATCTGGATAATTTAAATCTTGTTTCCTTGAAAATAAGGAATGAATTTCTCTTGATTTTTATCTCAATTTATTTCATCAACCACTACCAGAATTAATTTGAGATCCTATTTTTCCCTCTAAAAACTTTTGCCAAACATATATTTCAAGTAGAGCTGTCTATGTAGACAAACAAGGAAGCCGCAATTGATTTCTGATTGGTCTGTCAGTCTATCTTGATCAGTTATGGAAAACCAGGCATGTGTAATCACATGGCCCATACTACGGTGTCTTGATCAATCCATTACACTTGAGCCTGTGGTGGGCTCTTTGTCTGATGAATAGCTCACTATTTCTACAGCTGATATTTGTAACAGATCTCATTCTCTGAACATTCCCTGGCTTTCTGTATTTCATGGTCAATTTGCATCTAACTAAAGAAATGTTACCTCAGCTATCACCGATCAGTTGCAGAAGAGATATATCAAAAAACTATAGCTATCCTAGAGGAGAAACAGATGTAAATCAGATAAAATGTTTATCTGGAAGCTGACAGTTTATCACCTAAGTGATGATCCCTTTACATTTTTACTTTCACTGAGATGCATAAACAATTCTAGATGACACAATGAAAAACTGATGTGTCCCCACACTGGAATTTTTAACCTCTCTGAAACTGTGATTCTGATATATCCTATATCGGAGATTAGTGCTGAGAAACCCCAAAGCTTAGTACAAAGGTATGCATAGAACTAGAATTTTATTTAAATGGCAAATCCAGGTCATTTTACCTAAAAATAAAGAGACAATTAGCTCTCTCCATTTACCCTACCAGGCCATCACAAGGCTGAGCCTCTGGATGAGACACGTGAGTCGCCATGAACCTACTTTAGATTTTTACGAAAAAGCTCACCGTGAATCTGTTTTGGTTCGGAAACCTCTGTCAAGCTATAAAACTATTTATTTTCAGCTCATCCCTATATTTGGTCATGCATTCAAGGAATCGATTGAATGTTCACCTTGATTAATATAGATGCATACTGCTAGATCACCTGAATGTTGATTTTGAATCACTTTCTAATGTGAGATTAATCCTGATATTAGCAGAGTTGTGCTGCTCTCTCCAATCCTTTGCCTAATACTAGATTTTCTTTTAAACACATAAGCAGATCAAATCAACACCATCTTGTAGGATTTTCTTCTTGAGCCAATTTCATTCTCTCCTGCTGCCCCCAACTCTTTCCCAAAACACATGTTTCACTGACCTGCCTTCAGGCCTTTGGGCTTTGTTGTTATCCATAATCACAAATTTCATTGGTTTTCTTGTTAAAAGCCTGGTCTCTTTCTAGCAAGACCAATCTAAGAAAGTTAGCAGTCAAAACTAATTTACCCAAACTCTGCAAGTGAATCGACATGGCACTACAGTAATTCTGTCTCTGTCTGTCTGTCTGTCTCTTTCTCTCTCTCTCTTACACACACACACACACACACACACACACATGCACACACACACACACACACACACACACCTCTGCCCATCTATCATTTATCTGTCTGTCACCTAGTTATCTTCTATTGTATACCCCCCAAAAATATCCAAACGAAATGTCACAGGAAACCATTTCTTCTCTTCCTGCGCATTTTTAGCATGGCTAAGCTGCTTCCCTGGTCTTTCGTCTCTCCCTTCTCCCTTGTTTTTTTGCACTGGCTCTCTGTTCTCCATCATTTCTCACTAAAAATTCAGGGACGGTAGGTAAAGAAAAAAAAGGCAACAAATTTCATTGTCTTAGTCAAAACTACTCAAGGTAGTTCTCAACAGTCACCTTAAACTTAGTTCAAGGTCTCCTTTTTCATTCCAAAAGATTTAATTTAAACTTTAAATGATAGTTTATGACTTCACGGAATGCAAATGTCTTCTCAGTCTCTGCTTGTAGAGGAAGAGCTTCACACTTCCTTTTTCACAGGCAAAGTTGACATATTTCTATTACAGGATTAGTCCTGCATTCCTAATCATTCTTACTCATTGGATATAGAGTCTGTAGTGGATTTGCAGACTTTTAAAATTATATTCTGATGGGGAAAGAAGCATTATGGTTCTTACTGCAAGTAAGATACCATTACATAAAATCAGCTTAAAAGTATGAAATGCCTCAACTGCCAGTTCTGCCCACAAAGTGTTTCAAGGCATCACCAATAATCACAGCACTTCTTTTACGAGTGAGAGCAAAGAGTGCCCTTGCCATTTATGGATGGGCTGGGAGATCAAGTGCTTCTCCACGTTGCAAATTTACAAAAACATGTGAAGTCGCTGGGACAGGCGGGGTGAGGAGGAGCTGCTGGTCTGTGGCCTGCATAGCACCTCTGCAGCGTGCCCCGCCCTTTCATTTGCTTGGGGTTACTAGTGATAAAGATTGATTTCCACATTTATAAGTGTATGGAACTTGACACTCACCACGACAACCGTACCTCCCCCTTTGAAGTGAAGGACCTACAACCATGTCTACGCGTTCACTTGCCTGGGGTTACTAGTGATAATGGCTGATTCCCACATCTGTAAATGCATGAAACTCGGCATTCTCCCCAACACTCTCAACGCCCTTTCAGAAGTCAAGGGACTGACTGCCATTTCTACTTGTTCTGATAGCCTGATGCTTAACCCACTTGAAAAGGAGAACACTGTCACATCATTTGGTCTTCTGCGAGTGGTAACATGGAAAGTTCTCAAGCATCATGAGGATCAAAAGTGGAAAGGCAGGGCTTCAGACGTATGAAGCTTCAAGCATCATTAGCACAGTAAGTTCTTTTGTACTTTCTACTTTCTGTCATAGCATGGACAGGCAGCCAGTGATCGTGACCATACAGAGCTGTCTCTCACGTAAGTTGCCAAAGGTATTAATAAAGCATTCATGTGACTTGGTCACAAAGCCTGTCTCCAGACCTCTGATCTCTGATTACTTATTTTTGCTCTCATGGCCATAGAGAATTTTCAGGGTTCACACTAATAGGAAACATCTGATTGATGAGAAGTTAAAATGAGTAGTCAGGGAGAATCTTTGCTCCAAATTATCTTAAGTGTCTTCGACCAATGGAACATCACAACCCCCTGATCAGTGGCCTTTGTTAACAAGCTCGCCCTTCGCATGTCCGTGTCTTTCTGTGCAGACCAACTTGTTTCTAATCAGGGAGTATTGATCTCTCTCAGAGATTTGTTTGTTAAATTGACATCTACAGCATTCAGACACCAAAAATAATATCCACCACTTCGCTATATCGTCTTAATTGAATGTCAAATTCAAAGAATGCCATTTTCAGCAGCAATAAAATCTCCCACAATAACGGTTGGTGAGCAATTCCTCCCTGTTAATTCTTCCTGTTTCCTGGACATGGTTTACGGCTTCTGCTTCCGACTCCTTTATTTTGTGGTGCAATGCAGACCTCACTCAAGCTGCCACAGTTAATTTCATGTAAAGCACAAGGAAGTCACTAATGACAGTAAGGGAAAACAACCCTGGGTACTGGTGCGCTGTGTGAAACCGTGGCATGGATCCTGATCACTTGAACACTTCTGCCTGAGTAAAGATTAAATTCTGGAGGAATATCATAAGGTGTATCATCTAGAACTCTGTATTTATAAAGCAGTAATCATGAAATTGGAGCTATTCAGGTTAATGCAATTTGAATCAATAAAGTAGAGAGAGACTTCATTTCTTAAATTTTTCCATGTAAGACCATCCTGAAAGTATGTATGTTTTTCTGGAGTGCTTTGCAAAGCAGAGTCTATGACGAATTTTTTCACTTGTCACAGTTGCTTTATAAATGTCGGTAAAAATTAAACATGCATATAAGTACAAAATGACATAGACAGATAATTTGAGTGCGGTTATAGAATGCAAAGACTTCCAAGAAAATGTATATCTAAGATTGAATTTTTTAAAAAAGAAAGCATAGCCCATGTTTATAGCAGCACAATTTGTAATGGTTAAATCTTGGAAGCAACCCAAGTGCCCATCAATAAATGGTTAAAAAATGATTTTTTTAATGTGATGGAGTGCTACTTAGTCACAAAAAAGGGTAAGATCAAGATGTTTATAGCTATATGGCTGGACCTTGAGACCATATTCTTAAGTGAAATAAATCAGACACACATGGAAATATTGTATCATCTTCTGGTGTGAGAAGTTGAAAGTATAACTAAGAACCAAAATATATAATAGATACTGTGAAATAGCAAGAGAGTGTTCAAAAGGAAAGTGGAATGGGGAGGGGAAGAAGGGAAAAGGAAAAAAACAGGAAAAAACGGATAAAATGGGGAAAGAAGAGGAATTAAGATATAACATGTACAGGTACAAGTTTCCTATGATGAATGTTCATCTATATATAACCAATACATTTAATAAAATCCTCTTTCCACCTTTCAATACTGAGACATATAGATGAAATTTTTAAATATATGAAAACTACGATGATAAAGTGGACAGAGTCCTCACATTACATCGTAAGACTCCTTCTACCTCATCTTGTCAAGGAACAAAATGTTCACTGGATCTTCAAGCTACATTGTACCATCTTCTAGGTGTGGAAATCACTCCTTTCTTGCTCTTTTGTACCCATATTATTACACTTTTTCAAACCAAGAGTACTTTGAGAGTCAGGTCCAGATACAAAGTTCTTATTCCTGATGCTTTCAGATAGCCATTGAGAAAGTGGTAAATTCATCACATTTTGTCTTTTAATTTTTATTGTATTTTTCCATTCTTTAGATTAAATATTCTTTTCAATTTTTTATTTACAGGTTTATTTCACATACCTAAGACCAGATATTTCAATTACACTTTTTATGCAAATTATTTTAAGTATGTCATTATTTGTAAAAATTCTATAATAGATTAAGTCATATGTCAAATTTACATAGGTACAATTAGTACAACATGTGATACTACCATGTTATGTTCCTTTGCTCTCCTTCTAAGAATAGAACACAAAACTAAAACACAAAGCAAGTCCTTTCAAGGCCACCCTGTAGAGAAAGAGAATGAAAATATTTTTGTATTTCTTGAACTTAGAACGGTTAAATAACTGTTAGAAAAAATACATAAAAATAATATAAATATTATAAATGTTATAAATTGTAGTACAACCATACCAGTAGGGAAAATGATGCTAGAAATTTCCTAAAATGCAAACCTGTTCTTGACTTTCATCTTACCATGCCCTGTGAAAGTCACCACAGAGAAGCGGTAAGTCTTCCCCTTCCTTTTCACCAGGCAGCCCCCACCTCAGCCCTCAAAGACGCGGGGCTCAGGGTGGGGACATGGCCTCACTGGTGACAGCCACTTGTCCATTGTGGCTGCTGACAGAGCCTTCTGAGGCGCTTCTTGCTCACAGAGTCTCAGATTACTGAGGATTTAATAGAATTAAAATTTTCCAGTAAATTGTGATTTTAAAGTTCAAAGCAGTTTTTATCTGTAAGGAAGTTTGTAATATGTTCAAATAATAGTATTTTATTTTCCTGTTTTCCTGCCTTAACACACTGGCCATGATACAAGACCCTTTTAAGTAGTATAATGAAACTGCTTTTCACTAGGAATAAGAGTGATGTGTGGCGACGAGAGAGGCTGAATGTAAAAGGTTTAGTTCAGAAACTGCTCCAGTGGCCAGAGTGATGTCATGACACCCTGCACCAGGATAATGAGGGAGATAAGACAAAAGGGAAGATGTCTAGTTCAGTTATTCCAACCTTATTAAATCTAAAACGTGTGTGATGGAGCCAGGCATGGTGGTGCACACCGTAATTCCAGTGCTCTGGGGGCTGCCGCAGGAGGGCCACGAGATCAAAGCCCAGCCTGGAAACTTAGTGAGGTAGAGAGACTCTGTCTCAAAAATAAAACAGAAAATAGAGAAGAGCTCAAGATGTAGCTCAGTGCAAAGGCTCTGGATTCAATCCCCACAACAAAAGAAAAGAAAAAAAAATAGTGTGATAGTAGAAAACAACAACACACAAACAACAAAACCTCTAGTCAGACCTGTGATTGAAAAAAACTTGACAATATTTTTAAGAGGCATTCAAATCTGTCACAGATTTTAAATTGAAGACAGTTGAAAGAAAGTAATAATATGTCTTTGTTTATACAGCATTCAAAGATTGTACCTTAAAAAGAAATTAGCAGGTAAAATAATTGTCTACTGTTTTCTACTACTTAACTCAGATACACACGAAATTTTCTATAACTTAATATTTCTCTGATGCTTTTCCAGTTAGTGAAGGAGCTTCAAACTCACTGTAATATTAGTGCTGTGGGAGGTCACAAGAGCAGTAACTTTTTCATATATGAAGTACTTGCAGTTGCTATTTCAAACAGTCATCATTATGTGACTCCTAACTAGACTTTATTGACTATAGTCCAACCCAACAGACATGATCACCAGGAATGCAACACTTGTACAGAGCCTGGATACACAAGCCAACCACCTGTATCAGCAGCCATTTTTCGTTGAGGGTTCTTGAATAGGAAGCTGATTTAAATGACATGAGCGCCAGACCCATTCGCTTGGTTGTAAACTCCTCCAGAAAATACTGGCCATCTTGTTAATAATTAAAAACAACAGCTGCTAATGCGTTGGAACAAGATGGCTAATTTACATATCCTAGGCTCTGGCAAGGGTTCTCCGTCCAGTCTGCTCTGCCAAACCCAGGGAGGATTATGTTTTCTCCAAGGCAGGTAGAGGGCAGAAAGGCATCTACAGCTGAAACAGGAATATTAATAAAGTTGTAAATGAGTGCATAATTGAACCATATCAATTATTTATCTAATTATGAGGTTATTAGCCATCCAAAATTACTCACCAAGCAACTCCAGAGTCTATGGGGTGCTAACATACAAAATGTTGTCTAAAATCATTAGGCCTGCAGAATTCCATCTGACAAAGCCGCTTCAACTTTAATTAGCTCTAGGAGCTAAATGAAGAATTGAAAAATAGGTATAGGGTAAAATATTCTATGTACTGAAAGCTGCATCTTTGAAAGTTGGAGAGAAGAGAAAGCACAGTGATTTCAGCTAACTGACTCTTATCTTGTGAGGTTATTTCCTTGGAGAAAACTGTAAGTATTCCATGGGGCCAACTAACTCCCTGTCACTACATCTATTTCATGAAGCAATTTTCAGTTCAGTACAGTAGAGTAACATAAACGTGAGATTCTCCAACCGGGGCGAGCCTCAACAATTGGCATAATATCTACTTATAGGTTATAAAGTTTTTATTTACTGTGGTGACAGAGGAAAAATTCACTAAAGATATTCACTTCCTGATTCCCGAAACTTATGAATTTGTTACCCCACATGGCAGGAGGTGCATTGCAGATGTGATCAGTTAAGGATCTAGAGAAGAAGGTGCCACCCTGTTTTATCCCGCTGAGCATAATATAATACAAATTTCTTTGTAAGATAGGGGCCGAAGGGTCAGTCTGAGATGTGACAACCAAAAGTAGGAACCAATGGGGAGGCGGTGAGAGGAGAGGAGAGATCGACGGGAAGGAAGCCCCTGTGATGCAGCCTTTGAAGGCAGAAGCAGGGATGACAGGTAAGTGCCAGGGGACCCATTCAGGCTGATGACTTCCAGAACTGTAATTCAGTACCTCTGTGTTGTGTAAGCTGCTAAATTAATGGTCATTGCCTCAGCAACACTGGGAAACAAAGACACTGCCCCTCCACCAAACGCATTCATCAATTGCTTAGCATTTCACATTTCTATGCCAGACTGCTAGAGATGAGCAGCTCATTAAATAGCACGATAGTTGTAATATTTTTCCTGTTCTCACTTAAGAGAAAGGCATTTCCTTAAATAAATTAACAAGTAGAGTTTTACAACTGCCCTCATGTAAATGTGATGATTTAATCTAAATATGATATACAAAGATAAATTGGCATACGGACTATCTTCCTAAATGCACTGGAATATAAAATAGAGCACAAAGGAAACTAAAGCTAGTGGAATAAAAATGTTCCACCCCCATGAATGATGAGAAATTCCTAAAAGGCATTCCAGTTTAGTACATATAGAAGTTTATGAGACATAATGTAGACCCCAAAGCATCTGAATAGGAAGCCTGTCTAGGGAGAGAGGATGAAATCTCCAAGGGAACAACATGGGCCAGGCTAGAGCAGAATGGCAGGGGCTGGAGGTGTTAAAGGATTAAGGAGTAATCAATTGAAGTGGAGTCTTGAGCCTTCCTTTGCAGCACTTTTCCTGTAGGGTCTGCTCCACTTCACCCCGACTAGTTCACAGATGTGTGCTGGGCCTCCAGGCAACACTGCACAAATGTTCAAGTGTGGAAGTTGCTTCTTTTTTGGTATTTTTCCTCTTACATTGTTCCACTTTTTCAAACCAAGAGTATTTCGAGGATCATATCTAGAGGCATAGTACTCCTTCTTGATCCTTTCAAACTGCAATTAAGAAAGTGACGGATTCTCCATACTTCAGTGACTGAGGACTTAGCCCAAGCTTATCCTTGGTCTTAAGAACATCCTAGGGGGAGAAGGGTCACCATGGTAGTTGCTACACAAGGGAATTTGGAGAATTTAAAGATGTGAGTCATTCCCACTTGTAAGACCAAGCCTAATCTTCTGTTTCTGATTCCTGCAAAACTTCTTCCTGGAGAGAAATAAATGTGACTCTGGTCTTATACTGGACTGTGGAAAAGTCAGTATCCTTCCCAACATTCAGAAAAGTCCTTGGAAGTGGAGAAAGCTTCATTTTGTTTGTTTGTTTGTTCATTTGGTCAGTGCCTCCTCTACAGGGACTCTGAATGGTCACTCCAACTTCAGATAAAGCCCTTCTCCCTTCATTCCCTAAAGCACCATTAATATAGCATCCAGTTGTTTCTGTTATGCTGCTTTTGAAGTTTTAAGTATTACAAAAGATTTCTTAAGCACAATGAGAAAAAAATAAAATTAAATGTTAGGGATCATTATATTAAACTTTCCAGGCTGGCCAGAGACAAGGATTTTCTTGCTGGTCAATGTTCTTTGACCTCAACACAACATCAATGGCTACTTCTTTCTGCCAAGGCTGTCTCCCCCAACTTCAGCCTAGGTTCTCGTCTCCTTGATGTTCCAGGGGACATTCTATTTCCTGTCTCTCTGCCGTACAAAGCTATTCACCCTCCCTGTTCAAATCTCTCCCACCAAGATAGACTGGACCACCTAGAAAAATGCCCATTAAAGTGTTTTCCAAACAAAAGAGCAATGTGCCTCTGTGAATTCCAACTTCTTCTGAGGCCACAGGTGCGAATGGCAGGTGGTTTCTGAAATAGTGACTTCGTCTCCCAGGCACACGAGGAAGCAATCTCTTTAGCCCAGTGGTGAGGTTCCAGTCACATAGCCTCCAGCTGTAGCTCATTTCCTTCTCTCAGTTATTACCTGGAATTCATATTTATCAAAAAATAAAAAAGCTACAGTTGGGTTAAGCAGCTGTCCCTTCTTTGGGGTTGAGAAAGTTGTGATAGGAACTCACACAGCTTCTGACAGAGCCAATACTGAATCCCAATATTCCACAGACAGTCTTGTCTGAGAAAAAACGCCAGACACCTGGAAAGGTTACACAGTGAAGAAGAAAGCAACTGGTATGAAGAAAACATGTAAGTGCCAGTCTTTGCAAAAAACTAAAGAAAACACCAGCAAAATTATTCTATCAAAGATGGTTGAGAAGCGAATTCCTGTTTGCAAAGACGTTTGAGAGAATATCACGTTTAGGAAGCTAAAAGAATTACTCATGAATATGTAGCTACTGCTTTACTATACCATATCTCTCCTTGCTGTCTGTCAGGGCTGGACTACAGTAGGACTTTTACAAATTGCTGAGGAGAAAAATGTGCCCAATTATTTTAGGCCAAGTAAATTTTAATTTCTCCATAATGACAAATATTTAAAAACTATTAAAGATGGAAGAAAAATAAAAGTATATCATTTCCATTCATGTTTCAAGTAAAACATGTACAAAGATATCAATGAAAGGAAGAAAAATTAAAATGGTGAAATGGTACCTACACAGCATGTGATGAAGAGCAAACAATTCGGTATAGAAAGATAGACTAACTTACTGGCTTTCACTCCTGGCTGCATACATCAGTTACAAGAAAGAGTCAGAATAAGTAACAAATGCACCCATAAATAACACAGTTAACACGGGGTTGACTGAATTGTCCCTTGCGGTGCCACGTGAGGACACCCTTGTGGAGTGCGCTCTGTGATTCCAGTGTGAGCTCCACTCCCAGAACCCTACTTTATGTAATTTGTAGGAGGTTGGGGTAAATGGGTACAGATATGGGGAACTGGAGAACAGAGACTGGAAAGAATTGGAGGACTTGATGCTTTAAAATACTGCATTTCTCCTCCCGTAGTAGAAGATAAAAGTTAGTGTCCCATTGTTTGATATCTTTGGTTGATAAGTGATAGGAAGGCATATTGGTCATACTGGGCTCAGTTAAGGAATTGAAGGAATACAGAGTCAACAGCAGAGATCAGCAAGGAAGCAGTAGACATGTTACATGACGTTCTTAGGGCACTGAGTGGGTGCCACTGTAGGAGACCCCAGTAGTCAGAGCTGGCTGCCCAGGACAGCTCAAAACTAAACTAGTAACGCCTTCGTTTTTTACCAACAAACAATGTATTTAGGCACAATTTACAATATTTTTGTCTTTGTCTCTTAATCTAGTTCACTGTTCTTTGTCATATTGCTGACACTTGACTGCAGTCTGCAGATTTGATAGAAATCTCTGGGATCAGATTACTAGGTGAAAAGTGAGTCTGAGATCTGATATCAACAACTAGAGCCAACAGAGGAGACAAAAACAGATCCCAATGCATCACAGTCTTGGGATATTCTTAAAAGACAAAATTATCTTGCATAGTTCAGTTCCTCAAAGGCACTAGTGAGAGTTCATCTTCCTGAGGAAACGCATTTACTAAAAGGCTGAACATCATTGTCAGATCTCTCTATATACAGGAAGTACAATGTTTTCAGTGTCTTTCTTTTGAGAAGGGTAAATGAGGCATTGTCCCCCAATGCCTGGGCTGTATCTCTGGCCTGTGGCTGGTTGCTCTTGAACTTGGACTCTTTGGCTTTGCTGACATCAGTAACCACCTGAAACTTCTATACCACTGGCTTCTGCAGCAAGATGTTATCCTCAGTTCATAGTTTACAAAGACAGAGACTACAGGGTAAGCTCTAGTTTCATTATATTTCTGATATTTAGTTCTTCACTATATTGTCTACAAGTTTTATGGAAATACTGTGTGTTTCCTCTCTCTCTTCCTCCTTTTTTGTTGCCTTTGCTGTCTTCCACAGGCATGAATGGCTGTGCCTCTGCCATGTGCCACCCTGCTTTGGAACCAGCTGATTATGAACTGAAACTTCTACAAGTTGTGAGCTAAATAAACCTTTCCTTCTTTAACCTTGGGTGTCAGGTATTTCATCTCAGCAACAAGTAAAGTAACTAAGACAACAAGGAAATGGAAATTTATGAAGGAATATTCTAAAATATAGCTGTATCTCGTTTAAGGAGGGTCGGAGGTTGATGCGAATCAGCTGAAAAACTGACACCACTCAGATGAGTTTTTCTGGTGAGTGAGCTCCAGTTGCTAGCTGCTCTCTGGTCCTGAGATCCGCTACCTTCCTGGAGAGTGCTTTTCCTGTCCACACCATAACAACACAAATTCCTCTTTCTTCACAGAAACTCTTGTAACTTATCTTAGTGAGGTTATCTGACATCACAGTCTATCAGCTCTTTTCTCCAGGAGCAGACCTAATTAAATACATTTTCAAAAGAATAAGTAGTTCATTCTAGAACAATGTCACAATCTAAACAGGACGGGTGAGAGGGACTGGACTATCAGCTAAGACAAATGTTAACACCCACGACCACAGCAGACTCTGTGAAGTCTCATGGACAGGTCGTTTTGCTCATTTTGATCATCCAAATGATGATTATTAAATCAAATACAGACACCCCTTCTAAGGGCACACCATTATTGTTAATCTTTTTGTTGAGACAGTAAAGTGAAAGTCCACATACAGGAGGATAAACTTTTCCTCAGCTGCTACCTAGTCCAGGTGCCAAAGCACAGCGCGTAAACAGCATTCGCAGGTGCCCTTGTGCGTGTCTGCATCCTCTGCACGTGCGATTCTGTGTGGATGGGCTCCCTGCTTGTGCAGTCTGTGGGGAGCAGGTCCGCTATCCTTCACTTCATGCTGCTTGCGGGCCCACTCCTGTGCCTGTCCACGCATGAGTGTGACCTGTTGCAAAGTTATCTTCATTCCCTCTGCTGCTCTTCTCCAATAATAAATACTTGGTGGAAGTTTTAAAATGCAAAAATTTTACTCTTTTCCAATGTGTCTTCTAAAGCAATTCAAAAGTTTGGTTGTGGCTTTCTACAAAATTGCCGTTGTGTGCCAATACAAAAATGTTTGAACTTTCATATTCTTCGGGATAGAAAGATAATTATGTACACTTAGCACATTCCATGTTCTAATTATAAGTGAAAGATAAGATTTTAGGACAGGAAAGAATACTTAGAATCTTGGGGTAAGCAAAAGGCCATGAGATTCCTAAGAATGTGCAAATATATCCTTTCCAGCAGAATGATGTAATTTTTACAGTTTACAGGGACTGCTAATTTCAAGTTTAATATCATGAGTTAATATGTAATGGTCCTAAAAACACCATTAACTAAAGCATATAATACAACCTTCTTGGAAGCAAGTAACTCTTGGAAGCAAAAGTTACTCTTAGAAAGAAAGACATACAAAAAAGAATATTTTTAAAAGTCATGCTTAACAGGTCCAACTCTATTTGTCCATGCATCAAAAACTTCAATTATCTTAGGCCATGAAGAAGCTGTTAAGTGCTCCTCTCAGAGAGTTCTTCTTAGAGAGAGAAGCCCATTAGTAGGGAAAAAAGAGACGAATATTTATCAATTCACCATTCTATTAAATTAGATTTAGTTTAATACTACACTCTCAAAGACTTAATTGCACTTTAACTTTACTGTAAACCTCTAGGTTATAATCCTCATTATCATTATACAGTTCTTTTTCCGTTAACCCTTTAGCAATGTCTTATCAAATTAATTTGACATATACTTTATCTTGCAAAGAAAAGGAAATATAAAATAATCTTAAGTACCTCATAGCAGTAAATGCCTAAAATACAAGGTCCGGAATTGAAGAAAAGAATCATATGGGCTCCATGTGACAGTGTGATTGGGGATTTGGTGGAGGAACCATTCAGCTATAGCCTGCAGATAAAAAGAGCTATGGTGGAAAATTAAAAGCTAACTGGTCAGGGAGAAATATGCAAATAGGACTGTGAGTTGGAAATAGCCTTATTAATTTCAGGAAAACCTTGTATACAATATCCTGAACAAAGAACACTCACATTACAGATTCTGCAGAGTGACCGAGAAAGAGAAAAGAAAAGAAAAACAAACCCAAGTCCAAATCCAGAGCTGGCAAAGGAGTATGTGTATGTGTGCCCGTGTGTGTGTGTGTGTGTGTGTGTGTGTGTGTGTGTGTGTATGCACGTGTGTGTGGCGTGTATGTGTAAGCATACGTGCTTGTGCCCATGCCCACATTTATTCCTGCACAGGCATTAAAGCTTGACGCTGTCTGGAGTATATATACAATACCTATCACTGGAAATCTGTTTACAGTTTTCTTTTTCTAACACAGCGTGTTTTTGAAAAAAAAAAAAAAAACAGGTCTCCTGCATTATTTATATTCAGGAGACTTGTATAATAAGGTGCAGGTGCATTTCCATTACATTGCATTCGTTTCTGTAAAGGTTCTCAATAGCAAAAATGATACAGAGACTAATGAATCTTGTGTGGGGACGGTGCCTTGGTGAGGAAGTTGGGCCGTATGCCATTTTCACCACTACATTACCTTTATTGCCCACTGTTATTTCCTAACATTCATTTAAAGAATAAGCATCCACGCCCTTCTTTAAGATTTTCTGTCTTCTGAATGATTCTGAGGAGTTTTTCATCTGCAAGACACTTCACAGACTAACAGAAAAGCAATTTATAGACCTGAATTCATTCCTTTAAGATTTCCCTGAAGTTTGTTACACCAAGAATCTGTTTTTGAACCAGAAGAGTATATCTGTATTTGTATATGTATGATAGGAAAGGATGTCTACATTAGACTTCATTTTCATTTTAAAGAAAAAAAATGTTAAAAAATAATGGTAAGATTGTAGGAGAGTAACAATGTATATTGTTAGCTTCAAAATAGTTGCTCACATTACAAGATATAATAAGATAGAGGCATGAAAAAATACAGGCATAAAACACTGATCAAACAATATGGGCACAAAACTTCCTTTTCAATTATCTAATAGCAATTAGTAGTGTAACTCTCTTCACTATTTTGAATATATCTATTTTCCATTTCCCTTCTTTTCTCCTTCCCCCACCCTAGCTTCTCTTTCCTTTTCAACAGCTGCTTCCCATTTCACAATATCTATTGCACATCTTGGGTCTCATTTACTCTTTCAGTTTCTTACACTAGACAATATGATGTGTACTCATGCCAGACTGACTTATTTTACTTATGAGTATGGTCTCTAGCTACATCTATTTCCCTATAAATGTCTCAAGTTTATCCTCCTTTATAGCTGAGAAGTACTCCATTGTATAAAAATACCACATCTTTTTTATCCATTCCTCAGTGGATGGGCATTTGGGTTGTTTCCAAGGTTTACATATTACGAATTGTGCTGCTATAAACATGGATGCACTTATATTGCTGTGGTATGATGTTTTTAATTCTTCTGGAAAAATACCCAAAAGGGGAATAGCTGGGTTGAATGAGACCTCCAATCTTAGGTTTTTGAGGAATCACCACACTGACTTCCACAGTGGTTACACCAGTAGACATTGCTGCTAACAGAGGAAAGGGGTTCTTTTCTCCCCACAACTTCTCCAGTATTTGTTATTGGTTGATTTCTTCACGATAGCCTTTCTTACTGGAGTGAGATGGAATCTCAGTTTTGTTTTAACTTGCATCTCTCAAATGACCAGTGACTTTTGAACGTTTCTTCATATATTTGTTTGCTATTCATATTTCTTCATCTGAGAAGTGTGTATGCATCTCAGACGCACATTATTTGATTGAGTCTTTGAATTTAGGGTGTATGAATTTTTTAAATCTTTATATGTTCTAGATATAAATCCTTTTTCTGAGGGATGGTTGCCTAAAATTTTTTCCCATTCTGTTGGTTGTCATTTTCACTCTAATGGTGGTTTGTTTTGACGTGGAAAAGCTTTTTAATGAGATGAGATCCAAATTGTTGATTCTTGGAAGTGTTTCCCATGCTGTTTGGGTTTTGTTCATGAAGTCTCTGCCTATATCTATGTCTTCAAGACTACACCTACTTTCTCTTCCAGTAGACTTAGTATTTCTGTTTTAATATATAGATTTTTGATCTATTTTGACTTTAGTTTAGTGCACAGTGTAGACATGGGTCTACTTTTAATCTTCAGCATGTAGAGTGTCAGTTTTTAGAACACCATTTGTTAAAGATGTTATCTTTCTTCCACTGGATATATTTGGCCCCTTTATCAAAAATAAGGTGGTTGGGTGTGTTTGGAGTTGTATCCGAATCTTTTGATCTGTTCCAATTATCCTCAGGTCTGCTTTTTTTGCCAGTACCATGCTGATTTTATCACAGTAGCTTTGTAGTATAATTTCAAATCAGGAACTGTGATGCCTCCTGCATTGCTTTTCTTGCCCAGGATTGCCTTTGCTATTCTAGGTTCCTTCTGCTTCCAAATGAATTTTAAGAATGTTTTCTCCAGTTCTGTGAGGTATGATAATGGTATTTTCACTGAGATTACATTAAATCTGTATTACAATTTTGTAATTATGGCCATTTTCACTATTTTGATTCTTCTTATCCATGAGTAAGGGGTAACTTTCCATTTTCTGATATCATCTTCAATCTCCTTTTTCAGAGTACTGTAATTTTCTTTTTTTTTTTTTTTTTTTTTTTTTTTTTTTTTTTTTTTTTTTTTTTTTGCAGCACCAGGGATCAAACTCACAACCTTGCGCCTGACAGACAGTCGCTTAAGCCACTGAGCCAAACTCCTGGCCCTAGTTTTTTGAGGCAGGGTCGCACTATGTAGCTCAGGCTGATCTTGCGCTCGTGTTGTAGCCCAAGCCAGCCTCGAACTCACAACGCTCCACCTACATCAGCCTCCCCAGTACTGGGATTAAAGGCATGTGCCACCATGCCCGGCTCTGTAATTTTCAATATATGGATCTTTTATTTCCTTTGTTAGATTGACTCCTAAGTATTTTTTTTTTTTTGGATGCTATTTTAAAGGATGTGGTTTCCCTAATTTCTGTCTCAGTGAGTTTGTTGTTTGTTTATAGGAGTGCTATTTATTTTTGAGTGTTGATTTTTTTGCAGCTATGCTACTGAATTTGATTATTAACTCTAGGAATCTCTCAGTGGAGTTTTTAGGGTCTTTTATGTAGAGTATCATGTCATCTCTGAATAATTATAATTTAACTTCTTCATTTCCTATTATTTCTCTCTCTTGTATAATTGTGTTGGCTAATGTTTCCAGAAGTACATCGAAAAAGGAGTGGTAATAATGGACTTCCTTATCTTATTTCTGATTTTAGAGTGAAAGTTTTTAGTTTTCATCCATTTAGTATGATGTTGGTTGTTGGTTTGTCATAAATAATTTTTATCAGATTGAGGTAAAGACCACCTATCCCAATTTTCTGTAGGATTTTTGTCTGGGCTTTATCAAAAGCTTTTCCTGCACCTATTGAAATAATCATGTGATTATTGTCTTTGGCTCTGTTGAAACGGTGTATTATGTTTACTGATTTTTGTATGTTGAATCATCTCTGCTTTCCTGGGATGAATCCCACTTGGTCTTGTTGTACAATGTTCTTAAGGATCTGCTGCATTCTGCTTGCTAGCATCCTATTAAGGATTTTTACATCTATGTTCATTAGCGAGCTTGACTTGTAGTTCTCTTTTTTGGTTGGGTCTTTCTCTGGTTTTCATCTTGGAGTAGTACTTGCTTCTAGGAATAAAGAAGAATGACTTCCTTTCCAATTTCATTAAAGAGTTTGAGGAGTACTGGCACTAAATCATCTCCACATTAAATCATCTCCAAATTTCTTGTTGAATTCAGTTGTGATTCCATCCGGACCTGGGCTTTTCTTTGTTGGTAAGTTTTTAATTACTTTTTCAATCTTTTCAACTGATATTGGGCTTTTCAGAATTGTTATATCTTCCTGTTTCAGCTTTGGCAATTCATGCATATCTAGGAATCTGTCCATTTTTTCTGCGTTTTCCATTCCATGAATGCAAACATTTTTGAAGCAAGTATTGATGATCTTCTGAATTTTCACAGAATCTATATTAATTTCACCCTTTTCATTTCTCAATGCATGAACTCGAGTCTTCTCCTTCCTTTGTTGATAAAGTTGGTTAAGGGTTTATCAATTTTATTTATTCTTTCAAAGAACCAATTCTTTGTTACACTAATTCTTTGTAGTGCTTTCTTGGTCTCCCTGGCATTAATTTCTGCTCTAGTTTTTATAATTTCCTCTCTTGAATAGGCTTTGCATTTCTCATGCTCTTCTTTTTCTAGAAGCTTGAGGTGTAACATTAGGCTGATTATTTGTGTTCATTCTATTTTCCTGTTGTGAGAATTCACTGCTACAAATTTCCTTAGAACTGCTTTGACAGCATCCCATTAGTTCTGGTATGTTGTATCTGCATTCTCCTTTAGTTATAGATATTGTTTAATTTCTTCCTTTACTTTGTGACCCATTGGTTGTTTAGGAGGGTATTATTTAGTTTCCATATATTTAGAGTTTTTGTGTATTTTTTGTCATTAATTTCCATCTTCATCTCACTCTGGTCAGATAATATGCGTGGGATAATTTCAATTCTTTTGCATTTACTTTAGCATGTTCTGTGGGATAGTATATTGTCCATTTTAGAAACCATCCAATGTGCAGCTGAGAAGAATGTGCATTCTGATGATGCTGGGTGGAACAGTCTGAAAACATCTACTATGTCCATTTTTTCTGAGGTTTGGTTTAGTTCTGACATTTCTTTGCTGATTTTTTGTCTATCTGATCTATTTGTGACAATGGAGTATTAAAGTCTCTGGTTACAATTATACTATTATTTCTTTGAGTTTTCATACTGATTAGTAATTGTCTTATATAGTTTTGTGCTCCCATATTTGGTGCATAGATATATATGATTGTTATCTCTAACTCTTGATGTTTTTCCTTAGCAAGGATTCAATGACCTTCTTTGTCTCTTTTGATTATTCCTGGTTTGAAGCTCACATTGTCTGCAACCTAAACAGCTACTGCTGCTTTTTTCTGGGTTCCTGTTGCATGAAAGATTGTTTTTCATCTTTTGACTTTCAGCCTATGTATTTCTTTTTGAGTTTATGTGTTTCTTGTATTCAACTTGTTATTGGGTCTTGTTTCTTGATTCATTCTACCAGTCTGTTTCTTTTGATTGCTGAATTAAAACCACTTATATTGATGGTTATAACTGATATGCATTGGCTTATTTTTGTCATGGTATTTTCCTACTCTTGGTTCCCTGCTTTTTCTCTCTGTTTAATTGTCTGTGCTGGCTGGTGGTTTCTTTCTGTTGTTGTTCTTGGAGTTATGGTCATTTTTATCTCTGTCTAGAATATCTTTAAACACTGTTTGCAGGGTTGGTTTGGTAGTCATAAATTTCTTCACTTGTTCTTTGACATGAAAGTATCTTATTTCTCCATTAATTTCTTTAGATAGTTTTGCAGAGTACATCCATCTGGGTTGGAAGTTTTCTTTTGGACTTGAAACACTTCACTCCAAGTTCTTCTTGACTTGAGGATTTGTGTTGAGGAATCTGCTGTGATTTTCATGGGCATTCCTTTATAGGTGACCTGTTTCTTTTTCCTCACAGTTTTTAATACTCTGTTCTTGTGCTGAATTTCTGGAGTCTTGATTATTATATGTCTTGATGTAGTTTTATTTTGGTTATGACTGTTTAGGGTTCTATATGCTTCATTTATTTGTATGTTAAATTTTTTATACATGCTTGAGAAGTTTTCTGACATTATTTCCATAAAGAGTCTTTTGTGGCATTTGTGCAGTCTCCAGCTTTCTCATTGATCCCAGTCAATCTTATGTTATTCTTCTTTGCTTCATCTTGTAGCTGTTCGATTGATTTTTCATGGTCTCTTGCTATTTTTAAGTTATTTTTATTTTCATGATAATAGCTGCAATTCTGTCTTCAAGATCTGAAATTCTATCTACTTGTTTGCTCAATATGTTGTTTATACTTTCAATGAAGCTTTTAATCTCTCAAATTTTGGTTTGATGTTTCATGCATTCCATTTCTTTCCTATTTTGGGCATTTTAAAAATTTTCCATCATTTTTCTAAGCTCACCTATTCTTTTATCTGTGCCTTTTCTAATACCTTTGATTTTAAGAATCATTTCTTTTTGTACCTGGGAAATTATTTTCTCTATAACCTTTTCTACTTATTTCTTAACTTCTGTTGTTAACACTTCAGAAAGTTCTAGTGTTCGATTTCCAATTTCATCTATCTCATCGAGTTCCAGGCTTTTCCTGGTTGGACTGGGGGTTTGGGGTTGCATTTTTCTTCTGTGTCTTGTCATTTTCTATTTTCTCTTTTTTATTTTCTTTTATTTTCCGTGCTGTTGCTTGCCAATTTCCTATGATATGTAGCTTTATCACTAGTATTGAGATTTCCCTAGGAGATGTTTTGTTCTTCAGGGATATCCTATAGATGTAGGTGGTTCTTTATAGCTATTCCAAGAATCTACCTTCCCAATTCATAAGGGAGGAAAAATTACTATTTGGCTTAGTTCCCAATCCTTTGGTATGGGCTGTGGTGATGATTATGGTCCAATACAATCACAGTGTTATCATACAGGGGAGAATAAATATTTATAACATTATAAAATCCTTCCTAAAGCCACACAGTTAGTAATAGCAATAGTTTTGAGTAGTTTAATTACTTACAAACTATGGTAACCATTGACCTGCTGCCTCTATCCAAAGAAGCAAACTCTAATTTTATACAGCAAAATCAAACATATACCATGCACTTGTGTGCAGTGATTTTCCCATTAGTGAATTGATTTTCATCTGCGAGATGTCGGGGGGTGGGTGTTAGAATGGGTAGGGAACAAGCTAAATTGATGAATGAGATCAGATACAGTAGAATCAAGACTGCAGGTCAGAGGATAATCACCTGAAATCTGGGAAACTTGAGAACACAAGAGGAAAGAATGAAATAGAATGTGAAGGAGTAATCAGAAAGGCAGAGACAATGATTACTCACTTGAAAGTTTAAATTCAAGAAGTAGTGGAGAAAAGAGAGAAAGAGAATCAATCAAAGAAAATGAAAAAAAGATAAGAAATTATATTGGTGATATATTATGTCCCCCCAAGTCCTCATATACTTTTGATGGGGCTGAGTCTGGCAATTGTTATTGGTTTGTTGTCTGGCATGGGGATTGGCAATGTGAGTGCTGCACCAGCACAAGGGTGGAGCTGACATACAGTGTAAAAAATGTGGGTCTTCCTCTTGCTCGCTTCCACCCTCTGCCCTCTCTCTCACCAGCGTGGCCACACCATGCTCCTTGGAGCCAAATAAGTAAGGACTGAAACTGCCAAGAAACTGTAAGAATAAACCTTTCCTTCCCTAACTTTGGGCATCAGGTATTTTTTCTCAGCAACGAGTAAAAAGTAACTAAGACAGAAATCTAAACCATGGTAAAAAGAAGGAAAAAAGAGAATGAAAAAGAAAAGAAGAAAGAAAATGGAGACCAGAAAAAGAGAGGAGAGAGAAGAAAAAAATATATATATAAATGACTGCAGAATACAAAACCAAACAAAAAAAAATCCAACAAGACAGGAAAGGGATAGCCAATCAGAAAAACAAGGCAGAATAAAAGTAGTAAAATACCTCTGTTTTTTACGGTTCTGTGACAGTGTCCATGTCAGACCCCAGAAGTGTGCTGGGTATGGAGCTGATGTGGGAGCTGGGACTGGTCTTCTGTTGGTGGAATTCTCCAGAGCCCAACTGCTGGCTCCTTGCTGCTGTTTCAGATGCTTCCATGATTACTCTGCCCTCCAGAGGCATGTGTACCCAGGTGCCTGGAGCCCAGCTGTTGCTCTCAGCCTTGGATTTGCTGTCAGTCCACCCACCAAAAGCGTATGTCCTTACACTTCCCTTGCATACACCATTGTCACAGAGACAGTGGAGGAAGCACAGAGTGTGGACTCACATCTTCTCACAGACACCACCATCCTGGGGTGCTGTGCATTGGACTTTACTGTCATTGTGTTCTTCCTGCTCCTCCAGATCTGCCTGTGGTCTGCTGCAGTCCCAAGTGTCTCTGACACCCTCAGTGCAGCTGAGAGGTAGTCATGAATCAGGAGCACAGGTAGAAGCGTGTTATGGTTTATATTCCTATGGCCCTGCTAGTCTCATGTAATCATCTCATGGATGTGGCTGAGTCTAGCATTCTTGATTGGTTTGTTGTCTGGTGCTGGGATTGGTGATGTCAGTGCTGCACCCACTCAGGGGTGGAGCCAACATACAGTGCAAGGGTGGGAAGAAGGCGTGTCTTTCCTCTCTTGCTGGTTCACGCCTTGCTGTTTTGTGGCAGCCATGAACAGCTGCCCCCGCCCCACTGCCATGTCACACTGCCTTGGAGCCAGCTGAGTATGGACTGAAACCTCCAAGAACTGTAAGAAATAAACCTTCCCTTTACTCATTTTGGGTGTCAGGTGTTTTGTCTCAGCAACTAGAGAAAAGTAATGAAGACGAAGCAGTTGCTAAGCCTCACTCACCAAAGACATGTGTATCTGAGTGGTAATGGTTAGAGAAGACAGGCAGGAGTCTCTCTTTCTCTCCAGATAGCATGGCAATGTCCTCATGTGCCCGTGCCACAGGCCAAGCCTGAGCAGGACACCCAAAGACCAAGGTCCAGGTGCCCCATGTGCTTTGCTTGTGCCTCCAAGGTGATGGTTCCCCAAGTCAACCCTCACTCAGATCCTGCATAAGAGCTTCCTCTGTGCTCTTTGTGTCTGGCCATGTCCTTGTCCTTGTCTTTGTTCACTGTGAACGAGATTCCCAATGGAAGGGCACCCAGCCCACTGCAGTGCTCTCATAGGCACTCACCTGTGCAGGTGCCTGGAGAGCTCCAGACCTTGCTGAAGCTCTCTGTCCTGGGATGCACATCTCTGAGACCCAGACCCATCCTCTGTATCTGGAGTACCCTGCAGCCCAGAATCAACAGCTAGATGACTGGAGAGTACTCCCTGCTTACCCTCTGAAGATGTATCTCTCCTGTGACAGGAAGCACAGGCTGTGCAGTTACCAGGATTTCAGTTGCATCCACAGCCTGGTCAAAGCCCAGACCCACCTCCCTGAGCACCCTGCAAAACTCTACAGGTTACCCCTGCTCCTGCATGGGCAGCACCTCAAGCTTCAAGCTAAGGGAACTCTGCTGGAAGCTTTGGGTCAGTACATCCACAGAAACAGAAGGCGAACACATTGTTCTTGCTTGAGGTCCTGGACCCCAAGAGCAGATGACCAGAAATGGGTTAACTCGGACCTCTGTGTCCAAGCCCAGGCATCTGAACAGAGACTGCTCCCATGGGCTTCCCCATCTGCTTCTCACAGAGGGGATGTGGGGGTTCCAGGCTTCCTCCCTCCCCCTGCTTCCCAGGGGTAGAACTAGGAGGGTCTATACTCCTCGAGACCCCCAACACACTGGCACAGAGGATTCACAAAAGTCACCAGCTCCTGACACCCAAAATCGCACCCCTTTTTATCCTACCCCTTCAGAAGTCACTGGGTCACCCTGATCCCTTCCCACCACTTTCACTGACGGGTCCTACCACCACCTCTCCTTACCTGGACGGACCTGCTCTAAAGGCTTTTCCCCTCATTTCAAAATCCTGGATATTCTTTCCAGTAGCAGACTTAGCAGAAAACCAGGCTTCTTCCCCGGGTACCCAGTTGGCATAATTAAATGTTTGTTTTTACTTAATAATAATAGATAGTCATATTGTTTTGGGAAAAGGTAAAATTTTTAAAAATCCTCGTACCTCATCTAGAAATTTAAGAGATATTTCTGTGTGCTAAATTTTTGTAATACTATTTAGAGAATTGAGCTGCTTTCATTAGACTCTGTGAGGTCAGGGAGTCTAACTGTAAATGGTCAGCTGTCATTAACTTTACTTTGCCAGGTGGGAGGTGAATTATCTCCCTGACCCCTCTGAAGGAGTGCTGCCTATACTCACTCTCAGGACTAGGGCTAAAGATTGACTTGAATTAGTCATCCTAGCTATCTAAATTCTTTTTAAATTGAGTCCAAATATGCTTTCTTTTAACCATTCTACAATTGGGGGAAATGTAAGTCTAGGTTGCAACTTCATTAAACAGTGAAAGGATAGACTCTTCACCAAGCTAACCTCCCTCAGTTGCTTCATTATCTTTCATTGCAGGAGATACACCATAAAAATATAAGAATGGTAAAGAAATAACAGCAGAACTTTATTTCACTTGTATTGAGGTTATTAAATTACTAAAATATAAGATCTGGGGCCAGGGATATAACTCAGTGGTACAGTGCCTGCCTGGCAAGCACAAGGTCCTGATTTCAATTCCTGGTACAAGAAAATAAAATCTGTGGTACATATATTAATATCACCAAACCACACAATAGGAAACAGTCTTTGAAACACTGTGTTCCTTTTCTCATGACTGAGACAAAATACCTAACACTTAATTCTTTCGTGGCACCATGAAGCAGTCCCAGAATGATATCTTTAATCCCAGCATCACACACTCCAGATCCAGCCACCTCCAAAAAGCCTGCATGAGTCTTTGGCCGGTTGGGGTGGGTTGGGGGTGTTGTCTACTAAACAGTACTACTTGTGCTAGAAATGGATCAATTGAAAAGGACATTTCTTTTGTAACTTTCTACTGTTTCCAAAACTCCTCCAAATAAATATACATGCTAAATAGAGCCGTACATTTTCCCATGGTCACAGAACTTCAAGACAAATCCTTTCATCATCAGCTCCTCCAGCAGGACAGGGAAATGCTGGCAAGGCCTTTCCACACAGGAATGCCAGGGTTCCCAGAAAGGAGAACAGAAAGCAGAATGACCAGCTGCTAGTGTGAGCTGCACGGTTCACATCATTTCAACCTAAAGATCAGCATGAGTAGGCTCAAGGCCTCATGTTAATAGTCCAATGCAGCTATAATCTAGACAGCTTCAAACCCGATGGGCCTGCCAAGACATGTAGTCAGATGGTCGCTATTCTTGTTTAAATGTAACATCTTCCTATAAGCATTTTTAGTGTCTACACCAAACCATTTGCTTATGTTGGGCTCAGATAAGCTTATCACATATTTCGTCCTTTGAGTCTTACTAGTCACAGCATTACTGTTTTATTTTGGGAAAACAACAGAGGTTCCTCCCCAGATGTGAAAAATGACATTTTTCTTCTTGTGAAGAATGAGAAGCCAGATTTGGAAATATTATCTTCCTGTTGGCTTTTTTCCCCGACAATCGTAGGCTCCTAACAGAAGTAAACAAACCCTTCTGTAGTGTTACTCTGCAGTGTCAGAACGTTCCCACTGCAGTAAATAATATGCAGATGTACAGCATTTGCATTTCTTCCCACGTGCTGGGGCCAAATACCAGTGGCCCTGCCCTGAATCAGTCAAGGGAGGAAAGGCTGTTTCTGATAACTCTGTCTTTACGTAAAGTGTCCCATTATCTTCTCCAGAGTCTCCAGTAAGTTCCAGCTCTCCTTACCACTTTTGATCTCACACCAAGAGTAACAGGTATTCAAAGCCCCAGAATTCCAGAGCAGAAGACACTGTTTTTAATATCTGTACAACTGAGGAGATTTTGAAATTTAGGCCCCTTCTGAGGGAGAGAAAACATACTTTTAACCTCTTTTGTGTGGAATACTGTAATTATAGATTATCTAATTATAGTATCCAAGTATGTAAGTAATTATGGTCGGGGGCTTGTGGGCAGGTTAATAGCTATGAAGAAGTCTTTTTATGAGGTAATACATGTATGTTTTTTTTTTTCCTTGAATACTTACCTAGTCACAGAATTGCTGGATCCTAATAATTGAATAATTCACTTCGTATTTGCCTGTGAGCTGCTCTAGTGAATATAACACCCTCTGAGTATTTCTCATGGTGTTAGAGCTTAGTCTCAACAGGGTGTGTGCAGGTCCCGGGTCTGGTGAGTGCACACCTCCTGGTTTGCAGGCAGCCATAAAGCCCTGTGGCAGAGACAAGTACCAAGGAGCAAGCTTTCTCAGGTTCTCTTCTTTTAGGACGCTAATCCCAATCACAAAGGCTCCACTCTTCAAATTTAATTGCTTCACAAAGATATCACTTCCAAACACCATTACACTGGAAATTAGTCCTCGACCTATGAATCTGGGAGACACACATTCAGTTCACAACAGCAAGACACAGCCAAACTCTTTTTCAAAGCATCCATCACTTTGTATGCCTATCACCAATGTATGAAGATTCAAATTGCATCATAGAGACCCTGATCAGTAAGCACTTGGTATGGTCAGTAGGTTTATAAATTTAACTATTCTAAACAGAACTATGGTGGTTTTTTCATTGTGATTATTGTGGTTTTAGGTTACATTTCCTTTATGACCAGAGGTTTCACAACAATTGAATATGTTTCTTTGCCACTTGTATATCTTCTTTGAGAAATTCCTGTTCAAATAATTTGGCACTTTTTAAATTAAGGTAGTTTCTTGTTATATTTGAAATTGATTCATGGGTCTTCTGACAACTGTTTAAGCTGGATATTTTCCCTTTTGATCTATGTTATACTTTTTCATTCATCTAAGAATATTTTACAAATGATAGGAATTTTAAATTTTGATTTTAACATTTGAGTCTAAGTTTTAATCCCAATTGTTCCAAAACTACATATTGAAAAGATCCCTCTTTCTCCACTAAAGTGGTTTTGTATTTTTCTAAAGAGAATTAGTTTTTCATCTGTGTGGATCTATTTCTGAATTCACTGTTACATTTTATTGATTTATTTGTCTATCTTTATGCCAATGCTGTTTTTATAGTAAGACTTGAATTTTCACTTTGAACTTCATCAAAGTTGTTTTGAGTATTCTAAGCTTTTTACATTTCCATATGTACTTTATAATCAGCTTATCATTATCTACAAAAATGTGTGGGGATTATGATATAGTTTCATTGAATCTATGCATCAAATTGGGAGGAATTAACCTTTTAACACTATGTGTCTTTCTTCTCTTGAACATGGTGTCTCTCCATTTATTTAGATATTATTTAATTTCTTTTAGCAATTTTTATATTTTTCATGCAAAAGTAATGTATTTTATGAGAATTATCATCATATATTTCATCTTTGCTATTTATTGGTACCTTCTAACTTTTAGTCATTTCATCCTGTTTATACATCTTACAAACTTGCTAAAACCACACATTAGAAGTTCTAGTACGTTTTTGTGTATAACTGAGTTTTTGGCAGATGGTGATTTTGTCTATGAATAAAGATAGTTTGATTCTGTCCTTTCCAAATGAAAAACTTTTATTTCATCTTCTTTCACTGAGTGGCCAGTGGAATAAATACTAGATGTCACAGAAAACATCTTTCCTTCCTTGAAACTTGAAGGAAAGTATTGTGTTAACATTGAGTAAGAAATTGTCTGTAGGTTATTCATAATTTATGTTTACTGAGTAGAGAAATTTTCCAACTGTTCTTAATTTGCTGAGATTTTTAAAAGTGGGAACAAATGTGTTTTATTAAATGCTTTTCTGCATCCATTTTTGATAATCGTGTTTCTTTTTTAGCTTGTCATTATATTGAACTACATTGGTGGATCTTCAAACGCTAAACCAATATTACTTTCCTGAGATGAATCTTTAAAATGATCATGATTTTCTATAAGTGGTCATATATGGTTTGAGAAACTGTTAATCTATATCTATATGCATGATCACTATTATGCTCAAGTGCTTTGGTTTTTTTATGTTTTTATTTTGTTTTGATATAAAAATTAATTCTGATCTTATACACTGAATAGTCTCATCTCTCTAGTTTTCTATGTGACTTTGCTTAAAATTGATTTCATTTCTTCCTTGATTATTTGTTAGAATTCATAAGTAAAAACATCTGTGCCTATAACTTTTATTACAGATAAGTTTTAAACATAAGTTCAATTTATTTAACAGATACAAGTCTATTCAGATTACCTATTTTATTCTGGAATGAGCTTTAAGGCTTTGGGTCTTTTAAGAGATATTTTTATATCTTCTTTTTTATTTTTTCATACTGAGGATTGAACTCTGAGCTTTATGCATGGTAGGCAAGCACTGTGTCACTGATCCACAAGCTTACACCTTTTTAAATTTGTTTTGAGACAGCATCTTGCTAAGTTTCTCAGGCTGGCCTCAAATTTGTAATCCTCCTGCCTCAGCCTCCCAGGTAGTTGTGATTACAGACAGGAGCCATAGTTTCCGAGTGTTCGTAACATTTAAATTGTCAAACTATCCACTTGTATTTGCTTACATAGTCCCATACTGTCCTTACAATACATATAATATAGATAATAACATCAACTGTGACATTCTAGTGCTGGTTGTTATACTTTCTTTTTTCTTATTTGTTTGTCTAGAATTTTATCTATTTATTGATCTTAAAGAATATGATTTTGACTTTTTTTATTTTTCTCAATTTATCCACTTTTTTTCACTGAATTCAGCTCTGGTATTTGTAATTTATTTTCTCCCCTTGGGTTTATTTTTGTTTTCTTTCTTTAGCAAAGTCATTGGGAGAAACTGAGGTCACTGATACAGGATCCTTCTTCCTTCTCATGTAGGCATTTTGGGCTGTAGCTTCTGAGTTCCTTTAGTAGCGTCTCACAATCCTTGATATGCTGTGGTTTCATCTTCCATTATGTTCAAAATATGTTTTAAATTCTTGCTCCTTCTTTGGTCCTTAGATTATTTATAAGTGTTTTATGTAGTTTTAAAATAACTGGAGATTTTCCAGAAAGCTTTCTGTTATTGGTTTCTAATCTAATTCCATGGGGGTATGAGAGCATACTACGTGCAACTTGAATTCTTTTCATTTTATTGAGGCATTTTTATGAACCAGAAAATGGTTTATCCTGGTAAATGCTTCACGTGCCCCTGAGAAGAAGGCATACTCTCTTGTTGGTGGAATGTTCCGAAAATGTCAATACGTAAGTCAGTTCATAGTGTTATTTAAATCTTGTGTATCCTTGACTTTGTTCCTTCTTGTTCTATCAGTTAAGGAAAGATGAACATTGTGTCCATCTGTGATTTGCTGTTGTCTCTTTCTCTTTGCAGTCGCATCATTTTTAGCTTCATGAACTTTGCACTGCGTTACTGGGCACTGAAGCTCTAACGAACACTCTGTCCTTTGTGGGGACGAATTCCTTTATCAGCAGGAAATAATCTTGGTTCCCCATGACACTGTTTACCCTTAATTCTCCTTCCTCAGATATTCATGTAATCACTTCACTTTTCTGAGACTACTGTTAACAAAGTGTGTTTTTATATCCCTTCTCTTTTGCCTATTTGTCTCTATATATTTATATTTTATTTGCATGGAGCACATGAGTCTCCTATTGTTCTAATTAAAAATGACATATTTTTTGCCTTTTCTTGGGGTGTTTAGATCACTTATGTGTCATGTGATAATTTAAATTTACGTCTGTCACCTTGCTTTTGTTTTCAATTTGCCTCATCATTTTTCTGTATCTTTTTCTGCTATGCCTTCTTTTGTGCTAATGTATTTTTATGATTCCATTCAATAGCTTTTTCTGATTTATCGGCTATGATTAGTTTTGCTCTTTTAATGGCTGATTCAGAGTTTAAGGTATAGATCATTAATTTACTACAGTTCACATTTCCTGTCAAGTTACTTTACAAAAAAGAGTATTACGGCACTGTTGTTTCATTTTTATCCCTTCTAGGTTTATGCTAGTGTTGCCACATTTTGTTACACAGTCACATGCTTCACATCCACACAATGTTATTATTATATTTTTGGAGGAGGTAATACACACATACATGCACACACAGACACATACTATTTATCAAGTTCTTATCCAACAACCTTTCTCCCTTGCTGAAAATCCGTATTTCCATTTGGTGTCATTTTCTTGTGCTTTTGGGGTTATCTTTAACTTTTCTTCTGCACATCTACTGATGATGAATTTTTCTTCATTTTATTTATGAAGAGTCTTTATTTCAAGTTTATTTCTGAAAGATATTTTTAGAAATGTAACCATAGTAAACACTGAGACACATATATAAATACTTCATTGTTTCTTTGGTAAGAGAAATGAAAGTGTAAATAAGAACCAAAATATATAATGGATATTGTGAAATAGGAAGAAATTGTTCAAAAGGGAAGGGGAATGGGGGTGAGAGAAGAAAGGGAAAAGGAAAAAATGAGAAAAAAATGGGTAAAATGAAAACAAAGCTTTGTAAATAAGGAGGAGAAGAGAGTTTGAAAAGAGAGGAGGGAAATGGAGAAAAAAAGAAAGAAGATATATCATGTACAGGTACAAGTTCCCTACAACAAATGTGATCATTATGCATACCTAAATTGTACCAATAAACTTAACTTAAAAATAAAAAAGATTTTTCTGTACTGTTCTCCTCTCACTTTCTTTTATCATAATGAGAAATAAACCATCATCCTAATCTTTATTCTCATGTACGTAGCATGCTGCCTCCCCCCTTCCTCTGCGTGCCTTTAAAATCGAGTGGGCATCAGTCTTGTTTTGTGATTCCATTATGCTATATTTGTGTGCAGTTTTCCTTGTAGCACTTGTCCTTGAAGTCCACTGACCTCCTTGGGTGTGTAGATTTCATTTCTGTAGAATGTATGAAGTTTGAGTCAGTATTTATACAGTTTTTTCTGCCCTTGTTCTTCACAGACAATAACTATATGCAATTATTTTGCATACATACACCCACTTAAGACTGTATCATGGCTTATTCAGGCCCTTTCTATTTTTGAAATTAATTTTATTTATCTTTGGATAATTCACATTATCCTGTGTTCAGTTTTATTCATCTTCAGCAATGTATTATCTATCTTTAATCCAATCTATACTTTCCATCTCTAACATTGCAATTTTCATGCTAGAAGTATAATTTTTTATGTACTCCTCCTGCTATGTATGCATGTTTCCAGACATCTTAAATGTAGTTAAAAAGTCTATTCTAAAGTTCTTGTTCACCTAGTAAAATATTAGTACCATTTTGTGTGTGTGTGTGTGTGCATGTGTATGCGTGTATGCATGTGCCTATGTTCACACGCAAACTGGGATTACACTTCTGGCCTTAATAGTGACAGACAAGTGCTGTCCCACTGTAGGTATCACTGTTGCTTCTGTTTTATCTCACTGATTGATCTCCTCACTGAGGATTGCCTTTCTCCTTTTCGCATTATTCGCTAATGGTTGACTGAGTGCCAGATGGGGTGGCTGGTGCCAAGGATTATTCTATTTCTGTAAATATCCCTGTACTTTATTTTAGCATACAGCTAAATTACTTAGAAAACAATTCGGTCACTGTGCTTTTTGCATTCAAGATTTGCTAATCATTCTAGGGCTAATGCTTCTGTGCTACCTATCCAAGACCCTTCTAAGAAATCTATTCTTTCTGAAATCACGGTTGAGAACAGACACTCTTCCCTCCCCTGTGTGAGAGACGGGGACCTGCTTGCTGCCATCTCCTTTTGTGACCTTTTACATAGCCTTGGTTAGTGCTCTGACATGAGTGCACTGATCACCCACCTGCCAGATGCTCAAAGGGAATTTCTTCCAAGAAACTCTCTCCATTTTAGTCCTTCATCCTATGAACTTCACTTGTCATAGTACATTCAGACTTACAGTTCTTTCACCTCAGGGGATCCACCATGTTCTGCACAGATTCTGTCTCCTGAAATGTGGTACGCAAGCTTCCTCACGGCAATAAACTGGGACATTTGAAACATTTACTTGTCTGTTTCCCATCTTACATGGATTGCTGTCCATAATTTTCTAATATTCTCTGTCTTAATAACTGTTGCCTCATGTATTTTACCTAAATTATTTGGTTGTCACAGATGAGAAGGAAAGTGTGATTTAATTAATTCTCTCTTGGAGGCAGAAAATTGCTGGCTTGCTTGTATTTGCACCGGCCATGTGACTGAACGTTAGTGAAACTTTTTGAACCATAACAAAAAACCCAATGTATAGTTCAAAATCACTGTTCTCTACTTGAGTACTTAAACTATCCAAGAGTCTCTGAACTCATTTGACCTGAAGATTGGATATAAAAGCTGCATGGAATCCAAGGATAGCACGATCTATCACAAACATGACGGATAGGCTCATAGGAAACAGCAGTTGAGCGAGAAACTCCTACACAAAGCCATGTGCACAGAGAGACAAGAGGAAGCTGTTCGGCAGAGTTTATTTCTGAAACCTGTCATGTCTTCAGTGTAAAGAGCCTTCTCAGAGGACACAGAGATTCTTACCAACTATTCTGTGTTACTCATTCTTCTCTTGGGAGACACAATTTGAAGTCAGTGGTGCTACAAATGGGAGCAACTTCATTTACTGAAGGATGATTTTTGGGAATGTTCCTGTTAGGAGTGGTTGCATTTGAGCAAGTGAGCAAGAGATACTTCAGAGAGGGAGGAGAGAGAGGAGATAGACACAATGTTAAGGCACTGAAATTTGGAAGATTTTCTATTTAAGCAGCTAATATTCCTGAAATAAATATATAATAGCATTATTCTTATTTTTAAATTAAAATAAATAGTCTTGTAACCTAATAAAAGTGAAATATATAACCAAATGACAAAGTTTAGGAATCAAATGCAGGTAGTCTGATTCTCAGGGCCAGAGTTTTGTTTTATTTTTCAATGAACTCTCAGTTGTTAAAGTATCAAATTTATAGAAACATTGCGAAGATATTACAGAAGTCTCTTAGAACACATCCTTAGGTTTTCCTATTGTAAATATCTCAGAGAAGCCTAGCACCTTTATCATAGTTAATAAACCAATCTTAACATATTACTGTTCACTAATGTCTGTATTTTAATCAGTTCTCTTTAGATTTTCACAAATGCCCTTTTCAGTTTAAGAGCTCATCTGGGATGCTGTAGGATATCATATTATTAGCTGTCGTATCTCTAAGTATTTTTGATAGTTTCTCAGAATTTCGGGTTTTCTTTGATTTTGAAGATCTTGACAGTTTCAGGAATACTGCTCGTATGTTTTGTGCAATGTTCCTCAATTGGATTATTTATTTATCATGGTACAAGGAATTGAACTCAGGACCTTGCACTTGCCAGGAAGGCATTGTGCCACTGAGCCATATTCCCGGCCCACTCAACTGGATTTTATCTAATGTTCTCATGATAACACTGGGGTAATATTTTTTGGAAAAAGAGCAAAAATGTGCTTACCATATTATGATTCATCATGTAAATATGATTTATCATTGTTAATGTTAATCTTTATTATCTGGCTGAGGCAGCAATTATCATTCTTCATGATAAAGTTACACTCCCCTAACTCCACTTTGGATACTGCACACTTGGAATGAAAGTTACCGTGTGCAAGCTGCATTGAAGGACTGAGTTGTCATATTCTCCCTCACTGTAAATTATCTGTATTGATTACCAGGCATGATCCTGCATGAAAGACTCGTCTATTCACCCCCATTTAATTATCCAATAATTTTATATCATCAATGAAGTAATGAATAACTATTTTTTCTTTGGGTTATAATCCAATAGTGTTTTAATTTTTACTCAAACTTTTCAAGCTCTGGCCACTGGAAAGTTTTTCAGCTTGTGTTCTTTTGACACACTTTCATGACTTTTTATTTTTTTAATACTCCTTTATTTTCTAGTGCCATAAGATACTCCAAGCTCATTGTGTTAATTCTCATTTCAGACATAGAACCAACCATTTCTCCATAAAGACCTAGTTTCTTTTATAAGAATATGGCATTAGAAACCAAGATATGAGTGTCACAGTTTTCACAACTACTTCTTATGGCCTAAATCCTTGCTAAACATAAAAGGCATAATAATGAATTAAAAAAGGAACATAGGAGTTTACCTAAGGGGACACAAAGGAGGCCCTTCAAGTAGCACAGAATTTCTTTAATAAAAAGATAAGAAAAACACACAGAAAAGAATAGAGTTCCCCTTTACAAATAAAAATAATTTCTGTTCATTGGAATAAGGCAGGAAGAGAAATGTGGTTTAAGATTAATTCTGAAATTCTTACTGAACATCTAAACTATAAAAGAAGAATTCTGAAAGGTAATGTAAAAATGGAAACTATAAGAACCCCTGTTATACATGTTGTGATACTTCCTGACCATCACAGACATATAAAACTTTAAGTTCAAACTCACTGCTAAACAGAGGATTGCAAAATTTCAAGGAAAGGAAAATTTCTTTAGGTAAGTTGGGAGAAAGATAGTCTGTATCTGACTAATGCTGTCAACAAAAACAAGTATGAAATATAGATAAAATAAAAATATAAATTTGTTTGAGAATGTTAAAGCACTTCCAAGGCAGCCAAGATGGAAGGAAACAGGATCTAACAGAGGAGATAGATTCTAAAAGTGGAAAAAAACATTCTATTGCCGCCTTTTAGACTGGAAGCTGTGTGGGCTCTGCACATTAGGCAAGAGACTGAGAATCTGAAAAGGCTCAAGAAGGGGATATGCTACATTTATACAACCAACCAAACAGAGAAAACCAGCACAGAAATGGAATTTTCAAAAAATTAATAAGAAAAGTCAAAGTGGACATACTAATGGAAATAAAAACCCAGATACTTGAGGTATGAATATCTCGAGGAGAAATTCAGGGATATCATTACATCCTACTCCTAAATAATTTCCAAATTCTTAAGATTCATACTTTAAAAGACCAATAGACAAAGAAAAAAAAATCCCCCAGATAGTAAAACTGAACATTAGCAGTCTTTGGAGCTAGGAAAATGAAGACTAAATTTCAGGACCCAATAGGGGAAGAGGCCCCAATCAAGGCTAGAAAATGATAGTTGCAATTCCTGTAAGGATATGCTCTCTAGAAGAGGCAGTGAATCAGAAGTAGACCCACCTCCAGATCAACTCACTCTTTATGAAGTTATCTGAGTAGACTCTTGCTATAACTGCCTCACAGAAAAGAAGTGAGCCTCTTCTCACAGGAGCTAAAGACATCCAGATCACCAAAAGCGTTTTTGTTTTTTTAACAAAATTCAGTATTCAATTAAAATGCCTGGGAATGTTACAAGGCAGAAGCAAATGGCCAAAAACAACAGCATAAAGCAATTAGTAGACACAGACCTATAATTATCCCAAAATAATATTTAACAGATGTAGACAGAGTAACTAAGTGTAATACATTCACGCTCTGCAAAGTAAATTAATTGAAAAGCACAGTGTTACATTATAGATTAAGCAAATAAATAAAATGATTCATGAAAATTATAAAACTGAAAAACACAGTAAGCAAAACTAAGAACTCAGTATATTGATTTGGTAGTAATTTAGACACAACAAGAGAGAGAATTAGTGATGTGAAAATCAAGTTGCTAAAAATAACGTAGAATGAAGCAGGGAAACCAAAAAAGAAAATAATATAAAACCTTGTAAGACATGGTTATGATTTTTAAACGAAGTCTATCCAATTAGAGTCACAAATTGGAAATACAAAAAGAGACAGAGAGGTTAGAAAGAGACAATCCTTAAAAAAAAAAATTGGTCGGAGAATTAATAAAGAAATCATTCTACAACCTTGTGAAGTTTCCTAATGTTTTGAAAACTCAAAGCAGAATAAATGCAAAGAAAATCACATCAAAGGGCTGGGGGTTCGGCTCAGTGTCTTAAGCCCCTGTCTGGCAGATGCAAGGTTGTGAGTTTGATCCCCAGTGCCGAAAAAAAAAAATCACATCAATAAACAAATGAACTAAAATCTTTAAGATCTGCAGAAAAAAGGGGACAAGAGTCCCAAAAAAATAACATTTGTAAAATAAATTACCTTCAGATTTATAACAGTAAGATTTGCAGTTGACATATGAACAAACTTCTTTTTTTCCAGAAGGAAGATGGTTGTTAATCTAAAATTCCATACCTAGGTCAAATAAATTTGAAAATGTAAGTAGAAATAAATACATTTTCTAAAAGATGAAGACTAAGAGAATTTCTTGTCAGCATTGCTGCTGCTCTGGTTTGAGTGCCCTCCACAGAACACATTAAGATTTAGTTTTCATTGTGAGGTGTTTAGAGGTACAACCCTTAGGAGGTGGTTACATCATAAAATCTATGCCCTCAATAATAGATTAACTCATTCATGTATCAGTGAATTCCTTGGTTAAAAGGTCATCCTGAGAATGCACTTATTATGAAAACCCCTTTGGTTGTTCTACCTCTTGTATGCACCCCTTTCACCATGTGAGGCCAGGATGCCTTGGAACTCTGTAGAGCCCTCACCAGCAAAAATGCCTCCACCAGTTGTGACCCCTCACACTTTATCTCCCAGTATCTGGAACCATGATCTCAATAAACCTTCATCTTTTATAGATGCATTAACCAGTCTGTGCTAATCAGATATACCAACAGAAAAGAACTAAGACATTAGCATTAAGGCATATTTTATGAAATTGTTCCATAAAGTAGTAAAATTACCCCAGACAAACAATAATGAAGGCCATATGGAGAAACAGAGGTAGACATATATGGGTAAATATAAATAAACATAGGACCTAAACTATAGTGTATTTAAACGTGTGAAAATTAAACATGTGATAATATTAACATAAAAGGCAGAGGAAATGGATTAACAGAATTAGCATGGTTGAAGTTTTAGAATTGTTGACAAACTGGTAAAAGTAATAATGCATAGTAGATTGTAAGAAATCAAATACAGGTTTTGGTCTCAGGAATTAATAAAGAATCTGTAGTCAACAGTAATTTATGAAAGAGGAAAGGGACAAAAGTGACAATAATGTTAAATATGTGATTAAGATATAAAAAGAAAAGAACAGTGGAAAATAAAATAATCAGCTTCACATGCATCATTTCTTCAAAGCTGAATAGTTCCATCCCAAGTGTAGAAAAGGATGTAAAAAAAACCAAAACCTTCATTCTCATTTATATACATAAGAATAAACATATCTAATACCTCAAATATAGCATTGTGTATAAAGTAAATATCAATTATGTAATTAAAATACACATATGTACATAACCATAGCACAGAGCTATATATGTATTCTTCAAAGTATAACCAGGGCCAAAGATAAACTTGTGAAAGAATACCAACCTTAGCTGAGGAAAAGTTAGAATAGGGCTGGGATTTGTAGGCCACAATTTAAAAAGGTAATTACTTTTCTGTACCTAAAACCTCAATTTCTAAAGTTTAAATAAATAAAACAAATGACAACTAAGGATGATAAACACTTTAATAGGAGTCTATGAATATGCTCTACAAGTTCTGGCACAAATGTGTGGATAACCCATTTAAATGTGTTTTTACCCATGAATCTAAATGTATATGTATATGTATATGTATATGTATATGTATATGTATATGTATATGTATATGTATATGTTTATGTATATGTATATGTTTATGTATATGTATATGTATATGTATATGTATATGTTTATGTATATAATCATTTACTAACTCAGTTATAAGCCCAATGCCTCTTTTTGCCAAATATCTACTATTTCCCTGAAAATGCTTATCAGCTCCAAATTGCTGCCACCTCTTTCTTGAAAATAAAATACAGAAAATCACATTGTTGATCAAAGCTAATTTATTACAAACACTGTTTCTTACTAAGGTGTGACTTTTGACATTAAGCCAGCACAGTCTGTGAGGACCTCTGCACAGTACTTCAGAGATGCCCTCAGTCTCAGGCACTGTGGGCTTTTGTCTCAGAAGCAGGAACTCACATATTCAGTCTTTTGCTATCAAAGTGAACCCCAAAATTAAAGCTGCTTATCATGTGCTTACTACCCAGGAGTCCTACAATGCAAGGTGCTTCTTATTATCACTTACCTTAACTCCGTAAAAGGTTCCTTACGCTGGGGTTTTTTTTGAACACTCCCTTGACTGAAGGTAATTTCTCATTTCTCATGCTTGAGATTGATCAAAATGAGCTTGGTCCTCTTCATTTAGCTCATCCCACTCTGAATCTCAGGAAACAGTTACCAGCCATCAAATCTTCTGGAGTTCTCTGGGCTCCTTGTATATTTTAATACAAAAATGAAATTGAAATTATATTTCTTTCTTGAATTCAGAGGAAGTCTCTGCAGTTTGGATTCTTCAAGCTAGAAAGTGTGTTTTTTTTTTCCATTCCTATGTCCAAGACAATGTTATCTACATTCTTTGTTGTTGTAACAAAATGATTTAATGATGAGATTTTGAATAAGAATGTCTTTTCTAACTGACCTAAATTCTCTATCCATTGATGCATGGAGAGCTGTAATTCTGCTTGCCATCCTCACTAGAACCCCATTAAAAATCTTCCCTGAGGGAATCACATCAAAAGAACAATTTACCCAACATTAGAAACCGGATATTTCCTAAAGTTAATGATATTACAATGTAGTCCCTAAAAATATGAGCAAGTTAGGTTTGACTACAGGTAGAAAGCAAACTTGACTAGTGGAAGCACATACAAGCAGGAGGAGCACAACGATAGGACTTCAGAACGGAAGGCGTGCGCTCCAGACATCACATTGCTCCTTGCCCTCTTCTCACTCTACAGCCAGAGTGAGAAGATCTATGTAAATTAGTGTGTCCACGGGCATTGACTAGACAAACAATAATGCACCAGAACACTGCCCACCATCCTTTTGGATTTAAGTCTTTTAAGGATGTCTGTCTTCCCTCCAGGATTTATGGAGATGAAGATGTTGCCCAGTATCTTCTTCCTATCTTCAAAACATAGTGTCATTCTCTTTCTTCAAATCACCTTCTCCTTCCATCTGACATCTTTGTCAAGGTCACTGTCTTTCTCATTGCTTTCCCATCTACATTTCTGACCCAGATAATTTATGCCAACTGCCAAAACATATCACTCCTAAATTCTCAGAAACTGAACACAACGAAGATTTATTTCTGGCTCACAGAATCAAGTAGCATGGAAATATGCTTTATGGCAGAATAGCAAAAAGATGGAGGTTCTAACTGGCTGGAGGTTCCTGATTCAAATTACTTCTGGCTGGTAGAGACATTTGTCACTTCCGTTCATAGGCTGTGTCCTGGAACACCTCCCCAGGTCTCAACTGCCAACTGCGAGAGCAGCTGGGAAATATGGAGGAACACAAGGGAATATTGCGTGGAGTCCTGCTTTTCTTTTCGAAAAAAAATAAAGAAAAAAGAAAAAGAAAGGAAAAGAAGAGAAAGGAAGAAAGAGAGAGAGAGAGAGAGAGAGAGAAAGAAAGAAAGAAAGAAAGAAAAAAAGAAAGAAAGAAAGGAAGGAAGGAAGGAAGGAAGGAAGGAAGGAAGGAAGGAAGGAAGGAAGGAAGGGAGAAAAAATAGCTGGTGTGATTGCTGTGGTCTCTCTCTCTCTCTCTCTCTCTCTCTCTCTCTCTTTCTCTCTCTGTCTCTCTCTCTCTCTCCCTCTCTCTCTCATCTCATAAATAGATGCCCAGAGTGCTTGTACTTTCTGTTGCTTAAGCATTTACGTGTGCATTATTCCATTTGGTCCCCTTCATAGCCATGAGCAGTAGGCTTTACTGAGTGTGTGTATTCTGCTCAGAGTCACAGCACCACTAAAGGAGCAACCCAGGATTTTAAGTCATCCCCACCCACTCTAAATTCGGCCGAGGTGCTTCTCAGCCATTAGCCCTCATCGCATCACCTGGAGAGCTTTCTAAGGCATCAGCACAGGGACAGTGACTCCCAGAGTTTCTGACCTGATCTAGGGGATCAGGTTCTACTCAAGAATTTGCAGAGATGATACTGAGAGGTCTGGTGTTGAGATCAATTTTAGATACACGGGTATAAAGGGTCACTGAGACTCCCAGGAATAAAAACAATAATAATGATAAAGCCTCGACATAATAAAGCGCTCAGACAAATCCGTCTCTCCAAATCAGAAGCACCATAATTTTGTGAATGGGACCAGATGTGAGTAAGACTTGCAGACTCTTAAGTAACTTCCTTTCCTGACATGTTTGCCTTTCTGCAAGCCAGGATTCAGGGCAGAGGTCAGACTCTGGTTTCAGATGAAATCAGGTTCATGGGTTTTTACCTCTTCTGAGGAAGGTGCAGCCAGCCCTTTTTTCCCTAAGCAGCCCATCTGCTTTAGCCACACGGAGCCTACTGTACGTGTTCTCTGTTCGGAGGAGAAAGAGAGCAGGAACTGTTTTGCATTTCTTTCTGCCCATATCTCTGGAAGGCATAACAACAGCCCATCTGTTCTCTTCTCAGATTCAGCCCACCCTTGGTCTTTTTATTTCTTCTAGACTTCACACTTCTCCAAAAGACAGAATTATTAGCAGGTGCTCCTCCTCCGTGCTCCTCTTCCCAGACTGTCTGAAATGCTCCTTCCCTCTCTATTGCAAACCTCAGCTCCCAAAAGTAAAAGTTTCTAGGGTTCAGCAACATAGGTAGAAGTAACCTGTTAGTGATACACCCATTTAGAAGTAATAAATAAATAAAATTAATGGTAATACCTGTATGTACAACTGAATTTTTTCACTATCCAAAATAGTCTATTATAACATTCACAATGAGAAAAATCAGTAGATTTTTGTGGCTGTACCTCACTTATTACCTCCGAAGTCACTTATCAAGAAATCCAAAAGTTCTGAAAAGGATTCTGAAGAATCTGAGAATTTGTGTGCCATTTCTTAAAACTCGTTTCATGAGTATTGCATTTTAACAGACATTTGTTGAGAGGTGAACTGGCTTAGGCCAAGGAAGTACGAATGTGGGACTGACCCAGTCTTCAGAGGACTCCACGGGCCTCTACAGGGCAATCAGGTGACAGTGTGTTCATTAGCGAGGTCTGCAGCAGTGCCAAGCCAGTCACCACCGGTCTGTCAAGGATGGATCAAGAACTTCAGGGTAGCCTGTTCTAGAAACAGAGAGTCCTGCATAGAGCAAAGTCTAAAATAGTCATTATAATATCCCAACTGTTTGAATTTCCCATTTCAGAAATGGAATCAGACAACTGTGAGGCAGAAACAGGAGTCGCGGGGTATATTCACCTGAAATTGGATGGGTTTTTGCAAATTCAAATGAGGACACAAAACTTTCACCAAATCTTTAACTCTTCCTAGAGACTATAGGCCAGAGTCTGCGATGGGTTCAATGGAGGACACAATACAGCCTCAATTCAACAAGTAGTTTAATCCATTCCAGTTCAGGACATTTGTAACAGCAGATAAAACCAATTTACCTGGATGGTCAGTGGGTGTTTTGCGGCAGGAAATAGGAAAGAAACTAGAGTTTTGATACATGAAATGTAAAAGCTCGTCACAAATTGGACTGAGGGTGGGACACTAGGAAGATTTGGAGTGACGCAGGCCACTTCAGTCTATTTACAGTGCTCACAGTCAACTGCAGGGCACCCAGCCGTAATGAATAGGAAGTGAAGTAAGACATATTTAAGAGGGAGACAAGCTGCAGAGGAAACCACAGGGAAAATCTCTTTATTGTAAGGTCCAGGGAAGACATGGAGAGGAAGTGATTGTGAACAAAAACTGAGACATAGGCGACACTTCAATCACAGTACTATCCACAATGATAGCGGGTAGAGTCACCCAAATAGAGATTTTTTTAATTAAGGAAGTGATGAGTGGCATTTGAAGAATCATTAAAAGTCCTATTAAGCTAGAGAATTCAGGGGAAAGATAGAGCAAAATTTGGAGCTTCCCTTGAATATTGAAACATGGCTTAGAGTAGATGAAAAATGGAAGGAGCTATTAAATACTTTGCAGCAGGAAAGTGCACACCAAAATTCTCCTTTGGAAAGGCATACAAACGCGAGTAGATAAAAATGGGAAGGCAAGAAAGCAGAACTGACAAATGGAAGCCTCTTCTGGTGACACAGGCACGCATTCCTTAGCAATGATTGAACCCTCGCAGAGAGCGTGGAGTACTTGTTCACAATCTACTCATTGATTAATTTATGAAAAACATATGCACTGAGAGTCAGATTCCATTCTAGATGTAGCTGTTGGAACCTGCAACCACTTCAGCCACTTCAAGGAAAACCTTGGTCTTCATGGAGCACATGCTCGGGGCCAAGGACTGCCTTGGACGATCTGTGCCGTTCAGGCCTTTCTTCCCTCACCAGAAGACCATTGCCTGAGGCAGGGAGACATAAATGCTGCCGCAGACTTCCTCGTGTTTTCTGGCATGAAGCACAGTAAATGCATGGCTGAGGTGGATGCGAATCTATTAATGGTGGGAGCCACCAACGCCAACAACCAAGCAGGCAGCAAGCGGCCCTTCTGTGACTGAGAGGAGGTGCAATGAGGATCCCGGCTGGAACTGGCTTCAGTAACTTAGAGGTCATCTTTCCTGTTTCCTTTGTACTCCAAATATCCCCAGTCCTACGCTTTAGTTCATGGTATCACCCAGCTCACCTATGTGTTTACCGCACCTCATTTTATCAAAAATATATGCACTTCTTTTACTATTGATACTTAGTAATACTAACTTAGCCGTCATTATTGCTGATGCAAGTAGTTGGTTGTATTAATACTATTCCATCACTAATCAAATAACCTAAGATTTATTGATTCCTGCTATTTTACTTAGTACTACAAATTCTGGCTCACAGAGTTTAAGTGACTTACTGGCAAAGCTATGATTCTGATGGATTCTGATCTAATTCTGCATAACTCCGGAGACTGTCCTTTGCACATTTATAAGCTGGTTGGCTTCTACCTCTTCCACTGAAATCACACTTCGCTCTGTCGATCTGATTTATCAGGTTGTGCTGATTGTGGAGTCTCTCAGGCGACTTGTTCTTGTAATTTGTCTTCCACAGGACCTACATAGTTAACATCACAATTTGTCCAGTGTACATTATTTTATCTTCCTTTTAATTTCACCTGGGCCCATCTTCTTCCCACAAGTACTACTGCAGTGAAAACTCATTTGCATAGTTATTCATAGATTACAAACACTTCTGTGCAAATAATCTCAGCTGTACATTACAACTATCCTGGGGGAATTCAGTTCAGGTCATTCTCTTTACATTTTACAATCTAAGACATAAAGGTATCACACATGTATGTGTTTCCTGTTCTATGTTGGGCACTGGGAATAACAAAGAGGCTTTTGAGAGACCTTTATCTCCTCTGGAGAGCTCACTGCCTATGAGGATAAAGGGAAATCTGAACAGACTACTCTGTTTGATTTGATAAATGGCGAGGTTTCCTGGGGGAGGGGATGGCTGACACTTCCGACCAGAACAGGAAGGGCTCCTGGGGGCCACACCGCATCCCCCCAGTCTGCTCCCCTTAGAAGCATTGTGAAGAGTGTTCCCAGAACGAAGAGGTTGTGACATTTGAGCTGAGTTTTCGAGGGAAATCAGAGATCTCTAACAAACACTGAAAATTCCCGGCTGTCTCAGAAAAGCAAGGCTGTATTTACACAGATTCTACTTTTAGGTTCTTTCCCTGCCTCTTGATCAGTAGACCTGATCCAGTGCTTTTCCTTCAAATTATTTCAACCCTGAACATACTGCTGCCTTTCCAAAAAGGTGGGCAACCAGAGCATTATATGTGGCAGATATTGAAAATATATTCTATTTTTAACAATGTTTTTAGCAACCAATAGTTCAAGTGGTGCTGCCCTAGAGGATGGGCAGCCAACAGTATCCTTCCAAGGGGGAAGAATTCAACAGCACACAAGGTCAATGGGATGCTGTGTATGCTTGCAAAATACACAACCTGCAATGCTTTAATGCTGGAGATAAATGCTGGAGAAGCATTTATCTCTGCACTGGATTATTTTAATCCATCATTAAATTGGTAAACTTCACTGTGATAATGAGCCTCAAAAAAAAAAAAACCAGAAAACAGAGAAAACACATGGAATTTATCTAGATTCATCCTGTACTTGCAGCCACAGCACCTTCCAGTATATTGTGTGTGTAAATGTGTGTGTATGCCTTGATCTTAAAAGGATCAAAAAATACAGTCTATGAATCTTAGAATATCTAATCATTGTCTTCCTTATTAAAATGTATTTAAATCACATGGATGTTACACCAACAGATGTTAGGAAAACAAAGATCCTACCCTCTCCCTGAAGTCAAAAAATTTATGTCGCCAGGTAAAAAATGTTGATTCTGTGAGTCTGACAATGGTTTATCAATCACTCAAAGTTCTTTCAAAGCCTAAACTTGCATTGCTTATTTTCATCACTAATTTAAGCATTTTCATTATGCGGTGCGGAGTGAATTCATACTATCTAGTTGTACTATACCCTTCAAAGTTAAAGCAGAATGCGAGAGGGACTTGTCTGCCAGGACTTTCGCTTCCTTTGTAACATGCGCACCTCACACCCTGATCTGCGACATTCTCTGTAACGGTTGCCTGGATTCATTTCTGCACAGCAAAGCCTTCTGTGGGGAGAAGGTCCTTGCTGGGCAGTGCTGGTAAACAAATTAGAGAAACTCCATTATGTTGTAGGAAAGGCCTGGGATTTTTCTCTTGCTGATTGTAATTAAGTTCATCGAAAGGTCAGCAGCGAAGGGCCCTCTGCCAGCTGGGCGGCTGTACATGGAGAGGCTTTGTCATATGTAATACTGTGGCTTTGCTGTGCGTAGTTCAGAAGAACTGGAACCCATCCAGCCCCCAGACTCCACGGCCGTGTCTTTGTGCACCGTTACACGGCACTGCTTTCTGCGGCTCCTGGCGCTCACAGCAGCAGAGGCTAGCGGAGGGGAGGAGGGGCTCCGTAGCCACAAACACAGCTGCTTTGGGGAAGCAATTCCCAATTAATTTACAGTTATGAGTAGCAAGTTTCCTCTAGTCCCATGTGATAAAGCCCGTTGATTTAATGTAATTGATATTATTAAAATTGTTTATAAGGGCCAAGGATAAGTTAGCATTGGCAAACACTTTTAATTCGGATGCTTCTATGATGACATGCATTGCACTGAGCACAATTTAAGGTGGGGTAGGGAAGCCTCTAGAGGAGAATTCTTCAAGCCGTGATGTCCAAGTTCTCAGTGCCACCCATCAGCTGATGCCCATTACTGTAGCTCTCTTCGATGGTGTAAGGAGAATCTCCTACACACCTCTATGCGTATTATAGGACCTGACTTCTTCACCGAGGGTGGCTTCATGGGAATCTGCTCATCCTACTGAAGTGCAAATGAGAAAGTGCTACAACTCAGTCTTTAGGTAACAGTGTATTAAATATCTTCAGTGCAACAATTTTGAGGGTAAAAGGGAACCTTGGGACAACCTGGGTAAATCAGGAATATTTCGTGCCAATATACGGTCTTCTTTATAACACTAATTTTTAAGAAAAATAAGATATTTACTTATGTAAGCCATATTCAGCACAGACTTACTTCACCCCCATAGTCCTTATTGTCCTTCAGAAATTCTATAACTAGTTCATCTCTTGCAGGCGTAGTGCCAGGCTAGAAATAATAACTCACTGTAACTGAGAAAAAGTCAATTTTCCAGATCTAGAAAGTAATATTCAGATGAATTGCAGAAAGTGTATAAAGCTGTGAATAGCTATCTCATTCAAGATAGCTTGAGAACATTTTTAAATAGAGGTGTATGTATATAATTTTCTCCGGAAAATTAAGGTCATTAGTCCAATGTCAAAAGCCTCGGTACAGCCAAGGAGTGGTTGGTGCACTGACGCATTGAACTGGGAATCCTCGGCCCAGCTAACTTGGCAGCTTCCTGCTGTACAAGAGCCTGTGTCAGGAGGGAAGCTGAACATCATGCTGACTTTCTTATTAACGACTTCCTCTTTAAACAGTGCATAAATTCTACCCAGGGTTTAGCCCTTCGGACCAAGCATTCGGAGTACGTAATACCACTATCCTGACAAAGTTACCCATCAAGGGTAGGCTCCCAACAGCCTCACTTACTGTTTTTAAATCTTATCCATGGTACAGTTATTAAACTTTGAATTAAACACTGGTATATTGTTATTTACTAAACTGCAGGCTATCATTTTAATTATTTTCTGTACTTTGGTTTTCCATTAAGCATCATATTTGGAGGTATTTTGATCTCCCCAAAAGTTATTGAACATATCTCAAACACTGGGAGAAACAGACAACAGTGAGCAAAAGGTGAATTTCCGTGTCAGGAGAATCATTTTTTTATCCGCCGAGATGGCTGGCATTGAGTATGGATGCGTGTATGGGATGAGGGGTGTTTTTTGTTTTCTTTCCTTTAACCAATTTCACAAGTGAATGAACCCCAAGCTTATCTCTTGCCTCAGCAACTCAGAGACGCCTATTACAGATCTGTACCCACCACTTCCTGATAATCTTAGTACTGTATGTAATGGCCCTCTGTGGGCTCCCAAGGGACACCCACACAGAGCCTGGAGGGAAAGAAGCACAGCCCCCATTTCCAGATACAGCCATGTCTTTGGTCACATTACCCTTCCTTCCTTCCTTCCTTCCTTCCTTCCTTCCTTCCTTCCTTCCTTCCTTCCTTTCTTTCTTCCTTTTCTATCTTTTTATTTCCCTAAATGCTATACAACTCATCTTGCAAATCACTGTTTTGAACTTTTTTTCCAGAAAAGCATAGAGCAGCCTCTTGGCTCTTAAGTGACTAAAGCAACTGGAGACCAGAATGTGTGGTTAGCTACCATTTTTCTTGGCACATATTTAGAGCTGCTGGTTACGGTGGCACTTGGCTTTTTGGCAGGCAGTGGCAGCTGAAAGAACACTGAAGTTAAAAACTGGAATCCAGGCCTGCACACGGATCAGTGTGACCTTCAGGACATGACTGAGATTTCTGTACCTTGGCACCTTCTGTGCTGGCTGTCCTGTGCTTGGTGATGGTTGACATTTCACCATGCTTTTTGGCTTGTTGTGTCTTCGCTGAACGGACTGAGGTAGTGTCCTCCTCCCCCTCATAGCCGGTTTCATTCTCTGTGCTCCTGAGACAGCAGATAGAACATGTTTAAGATAATATTTCTAGGCTTCATAACACATACATTTTGTGTGTGCTCAAGTATTTTCAATAACTAATACAGTTTTGAATTTATTTATCTCTCAGTGGTTGCTTATATCTTTCAGTAACATATCTTGTGTGTATATTTCTGCATGCTTAGACATATGTGAGTAAGGCTGAGTTAGACGCTGATAGTGCACAACATTGTACGTATGCATAATGTCTAATGTGCACTTAGATAATTTCCAGATTTTTTAATTTTTATCTTGTAGTGTTAGGGAGCAAACTTGGGGACTTGTGCACATTACACGACAATCTACCGCTCAGCTACACTCCCAGGCTTTTTGTTATGTTTTTATAAACCATGCTGCAAGAGATAAACTTCTCCCAAAATAGAAATTACTGAAACATGGAATACATGCATTTTAAATGTTGCTAGATAGGGCAAAATTGTTCTCCAAAGCAGTGGCAGTAATTATTAGCCCTAAAAGCAATATGTGAATGTATGGCTTGATCAATTTCCCTTCCAAAACTTGCTTTTCTTCGACATTTTATGTATTAAAAATCTGACCGTGGAAATAGTATCATTATTGTCTCAGGCTGTTGTCATTCTTATGAAGGAGAGTGAAGGCCTTTTCGTATGCTTTCCTCTTCTGTGACATGTCTGTTCATAATATTTGTGCAGTTTTAAAATACATTTGTCTGCCATTTATCATTGATCTGTATTGCTCTATATCCTGTAAATTCAAAACCTGATGTTAAACCTTGCAGGTAACCCTAGTCTGCAATGTATATTAATTAGGATACAATTTAGGTGCCTTAATGATGTGATACTAAAATGCACTGCCTCAATTGAAATACACGTTTATTTCTAATACGAAAGTCTAAGCTGAGGGGACAGGGCGAGTCCCGTAAAGGTATTACACGAGGTGCAAACTTCCTGCTGTGCGTCTCTTTAGTGGAGCCTGGCTTCTGTCTTGTAGCCCAGAATGGTGGATCCCACTCCCACAGAAAAGCGTGCTGCTGAGAGAAAAGCGAGTGCTTTTCGGATAGTACGCGCCTCAGTTCTGCGCGCTCTTGCCATGATGCATGAAGATGACCGCGATAATCGGATGTGACGACTTGGCTAGGCCGTATTTCCCAGTTATTCAAATACTAATGTAATTATTGTTGGGAAGGTACTTGTAGATGGAATTAAAATCCATAATCAATTGGCTGTAAATCAGACATTATTCTAGACAGCCCGTTGTCTTAGGTGAGCCTGATTCAAGCAACTAAGACTTCAAAGCAAAGCCCAAGTTTCCCTGAAAAGCAGCGCCTGCCCGAGAGGTGTGGCTGGGCCTGCTTGATGCCCCTGATGAGTTTGGAGACGCCTCGCTAGCCCCACCATGTGTGAGGCGACGCCCACGCAGCTGACTGCGGCCCACCGGGGAGACGCCTACCTGTGCACGAAAGCTGGATGCTACCTACGGAGTACCACGTTTTGAGTCTGCGCCCTGTTTATTTGCACCTGAACATTAAACCAATATCACTTTATCTTTTTATCTTAGTTTTTTTTTTTTTTTTAACAAGATCCCACTTCTAGCCAAGCTCTGTATGAGTTAAGCACAATTCATGGGTTTAAATGAGCCAAACGACTTTTTTTTGTGCATAAAATTTTTAGGACCTTCACAGCTGGTCAGTGGTGGCAGCACTCACTGATGAAACAATAGGTTTTTCTTTTAGTACTTGTCTATTTTTTCTATCACCTGGAATCTTACTATTTATAATTTTCATGGCTTGGTTGCATTTTGTTTTAATTCTGTGAATTGCTATTCAAGCTTTCTCATCTGCAAATTGTCTATCCATAATATTTATCAAGTTTTCAAAACCTTGTATTTTTCACTAATTTCTATCAGTTACATTCTATATTTTAAAAATGCTTTCTAAATTTAACAAGGATTTCATCTTCCCCAAAAGCAAAGGCCTTAGAATCCTTTGCCTTCTCCCACTCTAAGGGTCCTCTGCCCATCACCTACATGCTGTTCTTCAAACATCCCAGCTTATTTGACAATGTAATAAAATAACATATCATTATCAAATAATCAATTAATTTTTGAATGTCCAGTAACTTCCTAATTTCCCTTCTAAGAATTTTGCGTTTTAGTCATTATTTTTAAGTCATTTTAAATCATTTTTCCATTTAATCTCTGCCCAATGTATTGTGTTAGTTTTCCTGAGCTTAGGAATGTCTTTACACAATCCTTTCTCTCCAATTAGAAGAGTACAGACAGATTTCCATCCACCCTTTAAAGTCTTTCTGTCCTTCTACAGGTATCACTGCTGGTAAGAATTCAGTTGACCTTCCAGTTGTCCTTCCTTTGTAGAAATGAGAGTCTGGCAGGGGCCAGCAACCTAGGTGAATGGAACTTGTTCAGTAGACTGAACAGGGGTTGCTCTGCCTTCTGTGGGGAACCAGGTTAGGATGCAGGCATTGAATATAAGACCAGATCCTCTATATGGAATCTTGACTTCTCTTACTTTCACTCTGATTCTTTTTGTTTTTTTTTTCTCTGTTACTGAGAAATTTTTGGTCATTACTTTGCATACATACACATCTATAGACAGATTTTTATAAAAATTTAAATATATTTTCATCTACTGTATCTATGTGCTCTGAATGTAGAGTTAGATTTTGCATGTGCTTATAATTCCATTTCATTGAGTGGGATGGCACACGTCTTTAATCTCAGCACTCGGGAGGCTGAGGCAAGATGATCACTGTGAGTCTGAGGTCATGTTGGGCTACAAAGTGAGCTCAAGGACAGCCTGAACTACATAGCAAGACTGTTTCAAAAAAAAATTCCATTTCACTGTTTTCATTTTTTTTAATTTAAAAATAAACCTTCCCGAGCTATTATTATCTTAATGCATATTACCTCCTGATTATAAATGTAATGTGTGCCATTTATAAAAATTAAAATGTTACTGATACATATTTTCTTAAAATCTTTCCCAGAAAATAAAGCTTGGTTAATGACATTAAAATGTGATGCCGTAATGCCAGCAATGATCATTCAAGCAAGTAATGCAGACATTAAAAAATCAATTGTCTATTAATAATTTTCTCCTACTTTTACTTTAAGTGTTTTAATCAACCAGGGCACGTTGTAAGTTTGTTTTGATATTCCATTATTCAGGCCTATTTTGTAGCAATATTGACTGACAAATCACACCTTTTGATACATTATTAATATTTACAGAGCACTCAACCCAGGTTTATCATTAATGTCACCTTGAGTGGGAAAATAATGCTCAAACATTATTTAAATTTATGACAACATGCAAAGGCAATTATTACTATTTTTATTTTAGAACTGATGCAAAGAGTTTATCTGAAATGGCTATCACATAGAATATTCATAATCTGAAATTGCTGTCAATGTTTCTTTGTAAAAAGGAGTTCAGAAAAGTTAATAACCACAACCACAGAAAAAAGCAGAGTCCTAAAAGGAAAAAAAAAAAAAGAAAAAAAAACTTACTCTCGTTTCACCCTTCTGGAAATAAATTTCTTTCTCGAAGATTCTCAGAAGAATGAGGGAAGCAAACATTGCTTTCTACCTTGCCCCCTGCCTGGGTTTGTAGCCAGAGGGAGCTGGTCCCCTTTCCAGGAAGGCAAATCCTAGGGAGAATTCCTTCCCAACGTAGAAATGAGGGTCTGGCAGGGGCCAGCAACCTCTGCAGATGATCTGGTTCAGTAGATTGAACCGGGGATGGTTCTACTCTCTGTTCACGCATGGAGGACCAGCTTAGGATGCAGGCATTGAATAAAGGACCAGATCCTCCATATGGAAGGATCTATATGTTCCTCCCTTGGCTGTGATGCTGCCCACTTCTGATGGAAAGAGAGAAATAAAAGTACAGGCCTTCTTTCTTCTTCCTTTGAAACACTACGGAGTTACACTGATGCCCAGACTTTTCCCACTGAACATTATGGCACTTTAGTTTATCAATATATATGTGGTTTACAACATTAATGCAGTCAGAAACTCAGTGTCCTTTCCAAGGGAAAGCTGAGTGTTCGATAAGAATTGAGGTCAAATCCTGTTGTCCTGGACCCTTCCATAGCTCCCTGGAGATTCAAGCCAGTGGTGGCCTCTTTCTCTTTTTCTCAGCCCATTTGGGTGCCATTTATAATAACCCTGCTCCCATGAACCAACACTCAGAAACCCATGTTTGAGCAAAATAGTTAATTCAAATATTTGAATACAGATTCCAGTGCTTTATCCCTCCTTAAAGACGTGGAACCACCTGGTTGACAGAGGCTAGCAGACCCTACCAGTACCGGGCTGGCAACAGATAGAAGAACTCGACTTTGAAATCTCCTTATTTCTGCCAGTCAGTGATTCTATGCCCTTATTTCATTTCTTTCCATTATTTTTAAACCTTATTTCTCTTATAGACTGCCCAGAATTTGTATATGTTTATACACAGATTCTACCCAGTGACAATCAGATATGATGATTTCTACCATTAACAGAAATCAACTTCTCTGAAAATTAATCTGTACTTATATAAATCAGCAACTATGTTTTTAATTTTTGGAACCTCTAATTGGTTTTTAACTTTCAGTGTTTCTTTTTAAAAAAATTCTTTAAACTCTTAAATTTTATTTCCAGAATGCAAGGCAAAACCCAATTGTTTTCAATTTTACGTCAGATCATTTGTAATTTATGATCTTCAGTGTTTGCATAGTCATCCTGAGCTGCTGTAACAAGATATCACAGATGAGGTGGCTTAAATACCGTAGATGTGTTTTTCCGTGGCTTTGGAGCCTTGAATCTGAGCCAGTGTCAGCAGAATCATCTCTGGTGTTGCCTCGCTTTCCAGTGCAGACAGCAGCTACTCCTGGGTCTGTGCCTGGCATTTCTTCACTGCAAGCACAGTGAGAGGGAGACAAAGATCTCTGCTAGCACTTCCCCTTCTGAGCACACTCGCTCTTTAGGATTAGGGCTCCATCCTTAAGAAACCGATAGACCTGAATTACCGTCCCATAGGCCTGTCTCTAGGTACAGTCACTTTAGGGGTTAGGCCTTCGATACATGAATTTGAGAGAACTGCATTCAGTTCACAGACATGTTCAAACTTTTGCTTTGTTGAGGATGCTGACTCTTCAGTGTGGTGACTTATTTCCTGAAGACAAAATACAAATTAAAAATTAAAAGTCTGAGACAAACTTTAAATTGGGCATGATTACAATGCTCAAAGAGATAAAAGAAAAAAGATCAAAAGGCAATAACTAAAGTTTCTAGAATTGAACAATGTAATTAATTACTAAATTAAATAAATGCACATTTGCCATTTTTGGCTGAGAATTCATCCTAGTCTGCACCCCCCCCACCATCCCTGTGTACCCTGGGTAGTGGAGGAATATTCCTTCAAAGCCCTTTCCTATTTTGCTTCCCAAAGCTCTCTGTTTTTCAAGCATTTGCTGCATTTTCTGAAAAATTTCTTTCCGGGGATTTCTATGAGACATAAGTATTTTTTCTGGTGACTGCAAGACCTGAGATTTTGTTACCAAACAGTCCAACAAAAACTGATGATTGGATGGATATATTATCTATATAATATTGATAAATATTACATATTTCTCCAATAACCTTCTCAGGCAACAAATACATGCGTGCACACACACACACATGCACACACACAAACCACATGTGTGTGTTTCTTAAAGAAATTTAGATGAGTTCTGTAATTCTAATGAAGATATTTCTTCCATCCTGTCCTTGCCCATTTTCTGTTGATATGAAAGAACACCACTGGCTATGCTAAGTAGGTAAACTTTAAACAATAGAAATTTATGCAGCTTGTGGTTCTGCAAGCTGAGAAGTCCAAGATCATAGGATGGCATCTGGTGAGACACTTCGGAGTGGAAGGGAAAGCAAGCCATGAGAGACGGAGAAGAAATTGAGCTGAACTTACTTTATAAAAAATCAACTCTCATGATAGTAAACCTAATTTATCCAAAGTACTATCATTTCACCCAATCCACAAAACTGCTAATGAGATAGGCTACGTTCTTGTTTCATACAAAGTCTTTGAAATACACAATGTGTTTTTATTAATCACGATTCCCTGAGTAGACAGTGGCAGCAGGATGGAAAGAGTCATATGAAAGGGGGTTTATTGTGGTGAATTGGCTCACTCAACTGCAGAGACCAGCTGGAGCCCTGTGATGCCAGTAGCTGGACTCAGGTTATACCCGACGCCTCAGAAACAGGAACCTGTGGTGCAATCTGTCTGAAGCTAAAGGTGAGAGAACCCACCATGCTATTGTGCTACCGCCAGCCTGTAGGCCAGACATCCAAAGGCAGGAATTCTGTGTTCTAAGGAGAGGGGAACCAGAGCTCTAACCAGCTCCATGAGTGACAGTGGCTGCACTCCTCCTGGTTTTGCTCTACTGAGGCCACCCACCAGGTGAGTGGTGCCCACCCATACCGAGGGCAAGCCTTCCCCTTAGCCCTCTCAAACTCCCTCAACAATCTCCCTGAGAACACCCTCAAAAACACATCCCCAAACAGCACTCACCAGTTCTCTCGGTGCCCCTTAATCCAGTCAAGTTGACACCTACAGCCAACCATCATGCACACACTTCAGTTTTACTGCCGCAGTGAAAATAAACAAAAAAATAGCAATGATAAGTGAAGGAATTCTCCCTTGCATTTATGATGCCAGTGTCCTAGACTTGCATCTCATGGGTAACTGAGTAGTTGCTCTTTTTAAAAGATTGTATATACTTGCAAAAGTTTTAAGTCACAAGGTTTTGTTGTGTTCTTAGCTCAAATGTTGACTTTGCAACATTTCTAATGCAAGTGTGGAGAAGGCTTTCACTCTGTGATGGGAAGGCATGCAAGCCAACACATCTACAGTGACCAAGGTAAAATAGCTGCTTAACACCCCAATTCATTAGCCAGACACCCCACTGTCACTATCCCCAACATAAATGACCACTCCAGTTTCATAAAGAGATTATCAATTTTCGCAAGTGGCCCTGTCTTCTATGATGTGTAACATGCAAAACAGCAAAATTAACTTCATCAAGTTTTTGTTTGAAAATTAATTTTTGCTTCATATAATTGTAATTTGGAAGATGATAGAGTAAATGCCAGCAGCTTATAATAAATTCTCCAGAACATGGAATTCAGACACCTGGAAAAAACAAACAAATAAACAAAAACAAACAAACAAACAAAAACAAACATAGCCAAGAGGAAGGGAAGAAGAGCTCCAGGAAACAAGAGGAACCAATAGGAAAACTAGAAACCACAAAAACAGCCCTAGACATATTCAATTATCTGACCACTAAAAAGGGCCAAAAACGTAAGTTGGAGCCAAGGTAGCCTCTTTAACTTATAGTGCTGGGAATTCTAGTTATCCAAGTGCAGAACAATGAAACTGTATCTTATCTTCTGCTCTGCACTAAAATAAAATGAAAATGGGTCAAAGACTTAGATATTAAAACAGAAACACTGAATCTTTGAAAGATAAAATAGGTAAAACCCTTGAAGGCACAGGCATAACAGAAAGTCTTTCTGAACAAGATGCCCATTCTACAAGAAATAACCCTAAAAATAAACAAATGAGATCACATCAAATTAAGAAGCTTCTACACAACAAGCAAAACAACCAACAGAGAAAAGAGACAACCTGCATAATGGGGAAAATTTATGTTAGCAACTCCTCAGATAAAGGATAAATATGTATAATATGTGAAACATTTAAAAATATTAGAGCCCCCCCCAAATAAAAGACCTACTAAACAAATGGGAAAGTGAAATGAATAGACACTTCTCAGAAGATGAAGTACAAATGGCCAATAAATACATGAAAAAAATGTTCAACCTCTTCGGTCATTAGAAAAATCCAAACTAAAATAATACTGAAGTTCATTTTACCCCAGAAAAATAGCTATTACCAAGAAACAAACAATACCGAAGTTTTGTGGGACTGTTCAAAAAAGGAACCCTTCTACATTGCTGATGGTAATGAAAACTGGGATAGGTACTATGGAAATCAGTATATATTCTTTGAAAAACTAAATGTAGAAATTCCATGTGTTCCAGATATACTTCTGAATGTCTTCCTCAGAGGGTTAAAACCATCACATTATAGTGATGTGTGAGGAGCCATTTTTG
>RJWM01008053.1:0-75094 GCA_004363535.1 Dasyprocta punctata | reverse complement strand
ATCAACAATCCATTGGAAAGAGTGATTTTGCGAAAGTTGTCTCTGCCCGGAATACTCATCTTGCACATACTCCCTCCCCTTATTATCTAAGTTGCTCCCTTATTCCCAGAGCTCAGTCCAGAGTTTACCTCCTTGGGCGGAGAGGGATCCTTCCTTAATCCTAGGACCAAATCTCACTTGTACAGGTATGCTTCTACAGCACTGGTGGTGTGTCTTCCTGAGTCTCATGTTGCTAGTAGTTTTAATTGATTTGACTGTTCAGTATCTTTCTTTCCCACAGTGTCTTTCTTTCCCACAATCTCAGGCAGAGATTTAAGTCTGATTTTGCTAACCATGCTGTCTTCTGCTTTTATCAGCGCTTTTCTTAGTAAACCTTCTATAAAGCTATTGGGGAGATGGATGGATGACTAACACAGGTGGAGGAGAGAACAGAATAGCAAAATACTTGTTCTTTATTGGTGTTTCCAAATGCCGGTTATGAGCTAACCCAGCTTTTCAACTTAGCTTTATTGTAAACAGGAAAAGTAGCATTTTTCTACATTGTTACCCTTACGGAGAGGATCGAAAAAGAAGACCAGGTCATTGATGGGATATCAGATTGAAAAAAAAGCAACCTACTTTTGTGGCTACTTTAACTTCTTAAAAAGAACCTTTCAAGGAGAAGAAAACCAGAAGGAACTCCGTAATACTTACCTGAATACCAGCAAGGCATAGAACTGAAGTGATTTTGATGTTGTATTTTCGAAATGAATTTAAAGTTTTATAATATCATTTCACTTTTCATTTCTGCTTTAAAGGAAAGTGTTTGACTTCAGGTTGTAGTTTGAATCTCTTGTTTTTCAGACCTCAGACTCTCAATTTAACTGCTGTCAATGAAGCTGTCCTGATAGAAAATTTGGAAATATTCAGAAAGAATGGCTTTGATTTTGTCATCGATGAAAGTGGTAAGTTATTAACTAGGGCTATAGAACTGTCTTTTTAGAGCTGGGAATAATCTTTTAATGTTATATAGATCTGTCTCTTTTATGAGAGGCGAACAGAGTTCCCCCCAAAAAGCATTTTGGGTCTGCCTCTCCTTCAGATGTTCATTATAAATAGCACCCAAGTGACACATATTTCTTAAATAATGGACTTTTCTCAAAATGTTATTCTTTACAGCTCCAGTTACTAAAAGGGCTAAATTGATTTCCTTGCCAACTAGTAAAAACTGGACTTTTGGACCCCAAGATATAGATGAACTGATCTTCATGCTAAGTGACAGCCCTGGGATCATGTGCCGGCCCTCCCGAGTCAGGCAGATGTTTGCCTCCAGAGCCTGCCGGAAGTCTGTAAGTAGAGCAAGCCCGGCTGCCAGGCCTGCAGGTCTGCTCATGCCTGTGGTCCAAGGAGGTTCTCAGTTCAGCTCCTGATTTGGTCTGGACCATCCATGATTGCCATGGGTCATTTTATATAGAGATCTGCATCATCTCTGTCAGTAAAGTATAGCAACTGGCAGGTCTGCATTAACTTTGACCTCTAACTCATACTGACTGCTCTGTACTACCATGGAGTGGTGTCTCATCTCAGAGCTTTCATCTGTCCATGCACCGTTAGCTGTTGCCCCTTAAGCATCCTGGCCCTTATGGGTAATACCAGCATTGGTCAAGCAAGATTTGTGGCTGCCAACCTGAGACAACATAATGCACACTCCCGCAGTGTCAGTGAGCAGGAGTTCTATGGGGACCGTGTGAGGGCATCAGGGTTGTGTCCCTGACCACTCAGATTGGTGATGGAGAGCAGTAGCAGTGGCTAGGTGTTAGCCTAATGTCCTTTAAAGTGACTGACTCTGTCACCTGACCACATTTCCTTTCTTTACTTGACATACATTCCTCGAGTACCCACAGTATAGCTTGCCCTGTTCCAGGTGAGGAAACAGAGGTAACCAGACAGGTGAGGTCCTTGCCCATTGGGAGCTAATGGTTTAGTGGGAAGAAATAGACATAAACAAAAATAAATGACACCTCAGAAGACACCGAGTAAAGAGATTTAAGCAGCATGTTTGGGTAAGGAGCGATCATAGGAGAGTGGGGCAAATGGAGAGGTGGGCAGTCAGGAGCAGCTGTCTGAGCAGTTGTATGAAATGTAAGGTTCAAGGATTTTCGGGATAGAAGAAAGATAAAGACTCGAGGATGGGGGTTTGAGCAGAGCCAGAGGCTGGCTGGAGAGGGCCAGGTGAGAGTCTCTCCTGCCAGGGAGAGAACTGCCATGTGGGGGCTGCCCCAGTAATAAGATTGGGGAGGGGCAGAATAGGGGGTTAGAGCTCTGTTGTAGATAGGTGGTAGGTGAAGCCACATTCAACTGCAAGTAGGGTATCTGCAGACAGCACATTGGTGAGTTTAGGTCTCAAGGGGAATATTGGGGTCACAGATTAGATTCAGATGGAATGCCCAAACTCAAGATTGGGTGAAATTACTCCACAGAAGAGTTTAATTTGAAGAGTGACCAGGTGTGGTGGCACACACCTGTAATCCCAGCATTTAAGAGGCTGAGACAGGAGGATCATCGCTGTGAGTTTGAGGCCAGTGTGAACTACATAGCGAAACTGTGTCTCCAAAAAACAAAACAAAAAACGAAAGAAGAGCGCCCCAGACCTGACATAGATACTTCTTTGATGAAGACCTCATGTTTACCTTCCAGTCTTGGAGTCTGAGTGAGCATCAGCAGGGGCAGCCAATACTCATAGCCAAGCGCTTTAACATTCTGTGTCTTGGTGCCTTTGAGGTCTGTGGAGCCACAGCTGGTCCACTGCTTCTCCCATCCTGCTTCAGTTCTCCTGTCTCTTGTGCTGGCCCTCATGGGTGCTCTTTTGTCACACTCCTCTACATTGTGCTCCAGGCATGCTGGCTGCCTGCCATCTCCACACACATTCATCTCCTACCTGCCTCACACCCTTTCTGCTGCTGTCCCCCTGCTGGGACCTGTCATCTCTGCTCCTCTCATATCTGGCTTCCTCCTGTCCTGAAACACCCACTTCCCCAGTGTGTGACACTGTCTTGCTTCTGTTACCTTGATTATTGTCTGTTTGCAGTAGGCCACGGCCCTCTTCTACCTGCAACCTTCGGACTGTGCTGATGCCTGGTACTATAGGAGGAAAGACAGTGACCAGCTAGTTTAGGGTTGTCTTCCTCCATCTGTCCCTGTTCTTCAATGTTGCAGTATCTGGGTCTGTTGTGTTGTCTGTTCCTCTCCACATGCATGTCAGAGAGCACGTGGGGCTGGAATGACGGACAAGTGTGCTACTCCTTTGATAGTGGGCTGAGCCCTTTGAGCAGGAGTCCTGGCGGGAGAGTATGGGCCGGGGACAGCCAGGTGCATGGTCCATGAGGAACAAACAGGGCACCTCTGTGGCCCAAGCGGGGCTTTGTATGCTTGGAGATGTGGGCATAAGCCCAGTGGTGACAGGAGCAAGAGAACAGCCTAGCAGTGTGCCCTTAACAAGCATCCCTGGCTACTGAGTGAGAAGAATGCATAGGGGTGCTGCTGTTGGCCAGATGCAGATGAGAGGTAGTGCCGCTGTGCCAGAGCCATGGAGCCCCTGAGTCCACAGAAAAGTGGAGGCCAGAGATTTCTGGAGAAAAGTGTTTCAGAGATTGTTGTTGAGCTGCTGTAGTCTTGTCCAGTCTTAGAGAACAGTGCTTCTGAAGAGCACTTTGAAACTTTAAACCATTGTGTCTCGTACTCAGGTGATGATTGGAACTGCTCTTAACACAAGTGAAATGAAGAAGCTTATTGTCCACATGGGCGAGATGGACCACCCCTGGAACTGTCCCCACGGAAGGCCAACCATGAGGCACATTGCCAATCTGGAAGTCATTTCTCAGAACTGACATGTCTCACTTCCTAGAATTAGAAATTTTATTGTAGACTTTTCTGTTTGGAAAGACAGGGTCTGAAGTAACCTTTTGTTTTATTTTTTGTTTCAAAATTAACCTGCTACTTTAAAAAAAAAATTACCATGTATGTTTAAAACTGATCTTACACTGGATGTAGTGGCTTGTGCCTGTTGGGAGGCTGAGGCCAAGAGTTTGAGACCAGCTGGGGCAGCATAGTGAGACCCTGTCTGAAAAAAAAGGAAAAATCTTGAGAAATTTTTCAAACTATGTGAAGCATTGTTTGGAACAATTCTTGTTCTATAAGTGTGTGTGTGTGTGTGTGTGTGTGTGTGTGTACAGGAAAGAACAGGTTTTTAAAATATAAGAGTACTTTGCAGGTTACCCAGACCTCTCCTCTGGCTGGAAGTATTTTATTCTGCAACTTTTAGTTCATCATATTTGTCAATATGATAAATTCATATTGATGTAATTTCATAAATTTAAAATTATGGTCCTTTTGGGTTGGTGTTAGCAACTGATGCATATTAAATTTTAGAAAGGAATAGTTAAAAAAAATTCTGAGGGATTTCTTGGCTCAGCTGGCAGGAAGCGACTGGATGGGCCTGCCGTCACTATTGTTAAATGTTCCTCAGCGCAGCCAGGGTAGAGAGTGCTATTCTAATCAGGAAAGAAGAGTTTGGCTTTAACTTCATACTGTAATTTGGTTTCCTCGAGGTATAAACTGTAGGAATCTGATCTCATTTGAAATGTAGCAAAAATAGAAGTAAAAAATGTCCTTAGTGGAGTCCAGATGGTGATTGGGTACAGGGATGACAAGTGTAGGCAACCCCACTGCACCCCATCTCCTCTGTGGAGAGCAAGGGCTTCCCAAGGGTAGAATTCCTCAGTTGTCAGGAGACAGTAAAGTGACAGCTATTTTCATTCGTGGCATCAAGCTCTGTGCTGGTGTGTGGCATCTATAGGATCTCATTTAATAGTCACAAGAACTGCAAACTGGGAACAAGGGTGGGGTATGATAATGGCCCCCTAAAGATGGCTGTGTCCTAATCCCAAGAACCTGTATGTCACTTTGTATGGCAAACAGGGTTCCACAGATGTGATTGTTATGGACCTTACAGTGGGGAGATTGTTCTCTACTGTCTGATGGGCCCACTCCTGTCACTTAAGTTCGCCAAAATGAAGAACTGTCCCCAGCTGGCCCAAGAGATGCATCAGTGCTGATTTAGAAGACAGAGAGGTACCAACAGCCAAGGAATGCTGGCAGCCTTCGAAGCTGGAAGGGCAAGAAGACTGGTCTTCCCCTAGAGCCTCCAGAAGGAACCAGCCCTGTTAGACTCACAGAACTGTAAGATAATAAATGTGTGTTGCTTCAAGCCACTAAGTTTGTGGTTTAATTTCTTTAGGACAGCAATGGAAAACTAATGTCTGAATTTTTCCTATTTTATGGAGTAGCAGAATGAGGTGGTCTCAGGTCAAGTGCATCTAGCTCCACCCAGCCTGCCTGCCTGCCAGCCTTTTTGTCCTGGCCTTAAGGACTTAACAGGCAAGGGGAAAATGCCACACTGGGCTGCAGCTTGCTGCTGTGGCCCCTTTAAGAGTGATGGGGGCGGGGCTTGTGGCTACTGTTGCCGGGGAGACAGACCAGCGGTTCCTAGCTCCAGGGCCCAGTGCCACCTCTGCCCTCCTAGCCTTGGAGAGCTACTGAGTGTCACAGTGGGTCAGTGGCCCAGGCCAACCTCATAGCGCACGACCAGACAGACTCCTGGGACCTGAGAACGTGCGTGTGGGTGAGAGGGTCTAGTCCCGCTGAGAAAAAAGAGCACTTCGCGACTTCGATAGCCACTGAGAACGGAAAAAATAACTGGGAAACACTAAGAAAGTTTGCTTTATTTGTATTTCGGCGGAACACTGAAAGCCTATCATAAAGGCTTGTCCAGGTAAGGAGGTGAGGGAGGGCAACTTGGGCTGAAGCACCCGGGAAGCAAAATCAGGGCCTTGGGGAGGGTGCACTGGTAGGGGCTGGAACAGAGGAATCGAGAGAAGCCTGGAGGTGGGGTTCAGCTGGCACATGGGGTACCCAGGGGATGCTGTCCTGACAGAGGCTGGCAAAGAATGCCACCCCCACCCCAGGGTGTGTGAACAGGAACCTGACTCTGCACCTCAACTATGCCTGGCCCAAAGGACTAGGATGTTTTCTTGGGGCCTGTTTTTCAGGGTCATGAAAAGTAATGCCCCTTTCAGAACTCAGCACCAAACCCTGCAGCCCTGAAGCAATGTTCAGCATATCCTTTCTCTAGCTTGTGAGGTGCACAATGTTGGCGCTAGACTAGCTAGGCAGCCCCTGTTTCCAAGTTCAAAAATGAAAGTCACAGGATAATCCCTCCCTCTATCTACTGCTGTGTATCACAGTGATTTTTCTGTGCTTTATCTCATTGAATTCTTACCATGAGACAGGTTATTTACTCCTATTTGCTATTTGAGGTAGAAGGAGCGTAAGCAACTTGCTTAAGGACACAGAGCTGGTAATGGGTGATGCAAGAGCCTGAATCCAGCTCTAGAGCATTTTATCAAGCTAGCATATTTAGAGAGGCGCTGCTAAGCTGAATTGATAGCATGTAAGACTTAGAGGGTATACAGTCATTTCATGAAGGATTACTCTTCTTACTGCAGTACTGTTTGAAAAGAAATAATGTTAGATGGTGGTTCTAATGTTAAAAAAAATTTAGAGGATCAGAGGTTTAGCTCAGTGGCGTGAGCACCTGCCTGGCAAGTGCAAGGTTGTGAGTTCGATCCCTGGTACAAAAAAAAAAAAATTTAGTAACAACCAGTGCAATATTAACATTTTTATAAACTCATCTTTGTAATTATTTTCAGGCTTTAGGAGAATGATGATGGTTGTGTGCTAATGCTAAATTTTTACAAGTGAAACTCCCAAGTAGTTAGAGATTGAATTTTTGTTTTCCAGATAATACTCTGCTTGGAAACAAATAGATGTCAAGCAAAGGATTCATTGGCTATCTACATGTATAAAACAAACTCTTAAGACTTCCAAAGACAATGGTGAAAGAAAAGAAAAAAGCAGACAAAAAAGGCGATAAATCATCTCGCTCTCCCTCATCTTTCTCTGATTATCCAGAGCTTTCCAAGCAAGATACCAACATCCCTAGGCAAGAAATATCCCCAGTTGGCATCCAGCCAGTGGAAATACCACTAGAGCCCCAAAATGTTCAGGAGAGTGAAGATGCCACTGAGTATGAAGAACCCATCCTGACCAAACTCATAGTGGAAAGGTGACTTCCATGGGGTGTGACACAACTGGGCCCTGAGCACTGGGCTTTCTTGAAAGGGGTTTGCTGCAAGCATGTGACACCTCACATTTATGATCATCACGCCTTGTCTCTGCTCTGAAAATGATTCATCTTCCCAGTCATGTCTGTGTGATGCTGATTTTGTCCCACTGAGGTCTCCTGGGGTGAATCTTCAGTCTCCCGTTTCTATCACTTTTTCGCTCTTGGCAATCTCTTGCTGTAGTTTTAGCTGCCATCTCTCTAGGTGATGGTAAACAGCTTTTTTTTTTTTTTTTTTTTTTTTTTGGCACCGGGGATCGAGCTCACAACCTCGCGCCTGCCTGACAGGCGCATAAGCCGCTAAGCCAAACTCCCGGCCCTGGTTTTTTGAGGCAGGGTCGCACTGTGTAGCTCAGGCCGGCCTTGCGCTGGCGTTGTAGCCCAAGCCGGCCTCGAACTCACAACGCTCCGCCTACCTCAGCCTCCCGAGTGCTGGGATTAAAGGCGTGCGCCACCACGCCCGGCTGTAACAGCTTTTGTTTTTGTGCTGCTGGAGACTAACTTGGTCTCACACACGAAGCGAGTGCTGCACTACTGAGCCACGCCCCCAGCATCTCCCCTCCCCCTTAAAGTTTTTGAGACAGTCCTGCTAGGTTGCTCAGGCTGGCCTCCAATCCTTCTGTCTCAGCCTCCTGAGTATTCAGTATTATGGGCATACACCAACATGCCTGACAAAATCTATTTAGTGTAGTGCTCCTAGAATTTCAGATTCAGATTTTAAGCTCTACTGGATATTGGCAACTGGACCCAAACTCTCTCTGTCCACAAATAACAACACTGCTAAACTTAGGTCTGGATTTGAGTCTTAGCTCTGTAACTTCAGCCCAACCCATGACCCTTGCTGAACCTTAGGTTCTTCATTGGGTAAAGTGAAGGCGACCATGCATCCTAGGAGGTTACTGGGAATGTCATTATTTCTCTCCCCTGTTAGTGTTTCCAGTGTTTGCACTGGAACAGTACCACCATTTTCCACATCTCCAGGCTTGAAACTTAAAAATCCTCTCCTTCCCTGAGTCTTCACGCTTCTCTCATTAGTCTTTTCCCTTTGCATAGACTGTTCTACTTGATGAGGTGATGAGACTCACTTCCTCAAGACTTCTCTGCTCCCAACACCTCTCCCAGGCCTTCCTAAAGCATGGCCATTTATGCCTTTCCCTGTGTGAATTACCTACCACCTTGTAGCAGATCACCCCAAAGCCTTGTAATTTATAGTTGTAAATGATACCTTGTGTATTTCTGGGATCTGAGTCCACAGTTGGAAGTCTGAGATCAGGCCTCTCAAAGTTCCAGTGGATATGTTATGCCCAGGGGCTGGTATGTGAGGCTTGACCGGTCCAGGGGGTCTGCTTTCCTGGGGGCTCATTCCCATAACTGTTGGCAAGAGGCCTGGCCTCAGGATTTCCTCATGTGGGCCATCTGAGTCCATGACATAGCAGCTGCCTTCCCAAAAGGACCCAAGGGTGATTTAAGGGCAGAAGCCAAAGCATTGATACATCTTCTGTGACATACTCTAAGACTTAGTCTTGGAAGTCACTCTCATCTTTTCCACAATATCCTAGTGGTCACAAGGTCAGCGCTATTCTATGGTGTAAATACAAGGGGAGAATTATGGGGAGCCATGTGGGACTTGGCTTCCCCACTTCCTTTCTTTACCGTCCTTGAGTTTCTTCTCATTGTCTATATAATAGAATTCCTTGACCAGTGCTCTGATCCCCACCGACCTCACCCTGCCCTCCCAACAAAGAGCCCAGCAAGTATCTCTGGGTGGATTCCAATTGGTTTTGTGCCCTTCACAGCCTGCCCTTTTTGAAAAGTTTCCTTTTTCTGTAGACCAAGTTCTACCTGCTCTTCAAACCCCAGCTCTTCCTGGAATTCTTCCTTAAAGGACTTTGCTTAGAACTTCTTTAAAGTCCTTCAATCATGTTATCATCTCTTATTTATCACTGTGCTTATTGTTTTCTTTTATATGTGATCCTGCTGTAGCATCCAGTGCCAGAATTTAGGTCCTAGGCGTGGGAGCTGCTCAGTCAAGTTTCATAGAGCTATTGTGTAGCTGCCTGTTCATAGCTGTTGCTGAGCACTATAGAGGGGTATTAAAAAGTATGAAACATGGTCTATACAGACAGTAATTCTTTTTCTATTGGGCTGTTTTTAGTGAAGCTTTGAAACCAGTATGTGTGAGTTAGTCTGAGAAAATGGAATCTGCATTTACACTCAGGCAGGAGCCCCAGAAAAGTTGTCCTGACACATCAGGGGGTCCCCAGTCAGAGCATCTGCATGTATGAGTGCTTTTAGGGGAAGGGAAGGTGTTGATACTGCTGTATGGAGCAGTTAGTATTCTCAGAAATCCTTTGCATTTTCTTCATTGATTGTTTTTAATTCCTGAAGCCATGTATATTCCTCTCAACAAGTGAAATAATGCGAAGATGTGTTAAGTTAATCGTCCTTCCACTTTATTCAGGTTTCCCTCTCCTTGTCCTTTCCCTGGTTACCACAGGTTCTTTCTTTCTTTTTTTTTTTTTGGCACTGGGAATCGAACTCACAACCTCATGCCTGCCAGACAGGCGCTTAAGCCACTGACCCAAACTCCCAGCCCTAGTTTTTGAGGCGGGGTCGCACTATGTAGCTCCGGCTGGCCTTCTGCTTGCGTTGTAGCCCAAGCCAGCCTTGAACTCCCAATGCTTCTACTACCTCAGCCTCTGTAGTGCTGGAATTAAAGGTGTGCACCACCACGCCCGGCTACCACAGGTTCTTTCATCTAAGGTCTTTTGTTTTTATTATTACTGTGCTGGGATAGTACCCAGGGCCTCATGCTTGCTAGGCAAGTGCTCTATGTTGAGGCACGCTCCAGCCCACTCAAAATTAATTATAATAAAGTTGTTTATTATAAACTAGGTAAGGGCCAGGAGTTTGGCTCAGTAGCTTAAGAGTCGTGTGAGGTTGTGAGTTTGATCCCCAGTGCCACAAGAAAAAAAAATTGCTATAAACTAGGTAAATAATCATATAACCTTCAAAATAAAATAATTTTGTATCTCTTCAGTGCTGATATCACTTCTTTAAATTTCCTGACCCTGGCATTAACTAGAACCTCTAAAACAGTATTAAATAAACCGGGCGTGGTGGTGCATGCCTTTAATCCCAGCACTCGGGAGGCTGAGGTAGGTGGAGCGCTGTGAGTTAGAAGCTAGCTTGGGCTACAACGTGAGCAAAACTGGCCTGAACTACGTAGTGTGACCTTGTCTCAAAAAACTAGGGCCGGGAGTTTGACTCAGTGACTTAAGCACCTGCCTGGCAGGCGAGAGGCTGTGAGTTAAATTCCCGGTACGGCAAAAACAAACAAACAAAGAAACAAAAAACAGTATTAAATATTGGTGGTAAAAGCAGATGCTATGCTCAGTTCCTTACAGAATTGTTTTCAGTATTTTACCCTTCAAAATCATACATGCTGTTTTTTTGTTATAAGTAGCCTATTATGTTTAAATAGTTTCCTATTTTATTAACAGGGTTTTTGTTTTGTTTTGTTGGTACTTGGGATTGAACCCAGGGCCTGTTCACTGAGTTATGTCTCCAGTCCTTTTTTATTTCTTGAGACAGGGTCTTTCTAAACCACTAAATTCTACAGACTGGGTTGTAACTTGGAATCTTCCTGCTTCAGCCCCCCAGAGAGCTGGGATTACAGCCCTGCACCACCATGCTGGATCAGAATTTTGTTTTTAGAAATGATTGCTAGAATCTATGAAATAGCTTTCTATCATTGTGATGTACACATACGGATTTTCTTATATAGTTTGCTGATGTAATTTTGTTCCTATAGATTTTCTAATCTATGGATTAGATTCCTGTTTCTATAGATTTTTCTAATGTTTAGTCTTCCTTGGATTCATGGAAGAAGCCCAATTTGGTCACACCTGTCACAGACTTATTTTCTTCTCATCTCAGAGCCCAAAGATGAGTTATGTGACAAATCACACATTATCCCTTTGGATCTGAGCTAAAACTCTGGTCTGCCCTTTCCCAAAGCTAATGCATCATTTCCTGTCTGTCCTTCTCTCATATTCTTTTTTTATTTCATTAATTTTGAGACAGGGTCTCAGTAGGTTGCCCAGGCCGGACTCTAACTTGCAGTCCTCCTGCCTTAGCCTCCCAGAGTGCTGGGATTATAGACATGCAACACCTGTCCCAGCTTTTGTTTCCTAGCTATATGTTTTAACCTCCTGTCTCCTGGGCTTATTCACATCACTGGTTACCTCCAGCTTCATTTCTTCATAGGTACGAAGGGGAGAAAGTCTGCGGACTGTACGAGGGAGAAGGCTTTGCAGTCTTTCAAGGTGGTTGCACCTACCATGTGAGTCATGTACTAGGCCTGCCCAGTTGGGAGGAGTGTGTGGGATGATAGTTTAACTTATTTTTCAGTACTGGTAATCAAATCCAGGGCTTTTGCATTAAACTATAACCACAGCCCTTATTTTTTTGAGACAAGGTCTCCCTAAGTCACAAAGTGGCCCGGGCAAGGCTGGAATTGGAACCCTCCTGCCTTGGATGACAGTTTCAGATTTGCAAATCTTCAGTCAGTGTCACTGATAATTCAAAAGGAATTGCAGGGACTTCATGCTGATTTTATCCTGAATCCCAAATACATACTTAAAGTCAAAGTATGGCTTAGTGTAACTGAAGTAGTCATTTGCATTTTTTCCTTTACTTGCTTTGTATCTTTTCCTCACTAAAGTAAAAACAGTTGTCCCTTGGTATCTCTTGGGGATTGGTTCTGGGACTCTCCTTGGACACTGAAATCTCTGGATGCTGTGGTCCCCTATGTGGAAATGGGGTGGTTTTTATGTAGGACCTGCATTCCCATTTACTTTATGTCATCTGTAGATGGCAGATAGTTCCAGATACAGTGTAAATGCTGTACCATGTAAATGGTTGTTCTGCTGTATTGTTTAGGGAAGGAAAATGTACAGGTTCAGTACTAATGCTGCCTATCATTGTAGACCTAGCTACATTGTAGACATCACCAACAATGTAACTGTTTTTCTGAAAGTTTTCTCTCTGCTTTTGGTTCTGTGCCCAGATTATAGATTCAGAAGTTGTGGATTAGAAAGCCAACTGAAATTCCAGTGTTGCTGTTATTTTACCATAGATATGTTGAATTTGCCATGTTTCTTTCAAGCCTTGAATAGATATGTGAATGTTCTACATGAACTCCCCCCTCCGCCCCCCGCCAAGTAGTGAGAATTGAACCCAGGGCCTTTGCACTGAGCTACATCCCCAGTCACCCCCTACCCTACCCTTTTTAAAGACAGAATCTCACTAAATTGCATAGTTTCCTGGTCTGGGCTTGAATCTGTCATCCCCCTGCTTCAACCTCCCCAAGTACTAGGATTACAGGTGTGTACCACCACACTTGACTTATCTGAAGATTTTTAGAAATACACATTCTGGGACTGTGGACCAAACCTGTTCACGAGTGGGAAGGCTGGGTGGGCCTGGCATCTGGGCTTTAAGAAGCCCTGATGTTTGTCATGGCACAGCAGCTTCTGAGACCACCCTGCCTCTGACCAGGTGACTCCAGGAAAGAACTAGATGTCGTTTTCTCTTTGTTTGCTCTGATTGCATTTAGACATTCAGGTGTGTTGAGTTTTTTTCCTGATCAGTTCCTACAGATGAGCAGTAGACACTAGATGTAAATTAACTGTACTTGGCTGCCCTGCAGTTGGCTGTCTGTATGTGTCGGTTCCACGTCCACAGAGTCAGCCAGCCACAGGTTGAAGGTATCTGGGGGAGCAGTTGTGTCTGTGTTGAACAGCACATCCTTTTTCTTGTCATTGTGTCCTAAATCATACAGAACAATAGCTGTTTCAATAGCGTCTGTAATAGCTGGTATCATCCATAGTCTAGAGATGATTTAAAGTACGCAGATGGGTTTGAATGTGGCTCAGTAGGAAAATTGATGCTTAGTACTCGGTTTAATCCCCAGCACCAAAATGAATGAACAGGAGGATGTGTATAGGTCACATGGAAAAATACTCCACCACTGTATTTTGTCCCACCATTTTCCATAGGAGACGTGAGCATCCCATCTTTGGGGTCTGTGGGTATGGAGGAATGGCTGGATACTTTGTTGCCACATGTCTGTCATCAAGTGTGTGTCTGCATACACACATGAATGATTCCCAGCACAGGAAAACAGACGAAAGTGTGACTCTATAAATGTGGTAGTAAAAAATAAAAAAGAGCTGGGGATGCAGCTCAGTGAGAAGACCCAGAGTGCAACACCCAGTGCTGCCTGCCTCCAAAAAAACCCCCTTAATGTTTGAGCTGCTGGTGGTGGTTCACACCTGCACTCCGAAAAGCCAAGGCAGGAAGGTCACAACTTTGAATCCGGCCTGGGCAATTTATCAACTTAGCGAGACATTCCATCAAAAAATAAAGGGCTGGGGATGTAACTCAGTGCAAAGGCTCTGGGCTCAATCCCAGTACTGCTAGATAGGTAGATAAATAAATAAAATTTCAAAATTAAAAAAAAACTGACATGCAAGATCAAAATATTTGCCAGGCGTACTGGCGCCCGCGTTTAATCCCAGCACTCAGGAGGCTGAGGTGGAAGGAGCATTGTGAGTTCGAGGCCAGCCTGGGCTACAGTGTGAGAGCAAAGCCGTCCTGAGCTACATAGTGCGACCCTGCCTCAAAAAACTAGGGCTGGGGAGTTTGGGTCAGTGGGTTAAGTGTCTGTCTGGCAGGTGCAAGGTTATGAGTTCGATCCCTGGTGCCACAAAAAAAAAAAAAAAAAAAATTTTTTTGAATTCTACTGAGCTTCAGAATCTTCTAATAACTTGCTTAGGCGAGGAAGACTCCACCATGTTCTGTTGTAGGAAACACTGTTTTTGATCTTTCTGAGCTCCTCTGTAGATCAAACAGGACACGGTGCCGGGTGGGCTCTCGCGCCGCGACTGCACTCCCAGCTAACAGTGAGCCCGAGGGCCGTGTGCACTATGGCCCTGCGGCCATCTGCTCAGGGCTTACCACTGTTTTGTTTCGAAGGGTCTGTTCTCAGAAGGACTCATGCATGGACAAGGAACTTACATCTGGGCCGACGGGTTAAAATACGAGGTAAGGCGTATAATGAATTACAATTCTGCACTGTAATTTTGAAACCAGCAGGCAGGTTCCCACAGTTAGCCTAGTGCAGAAAAAGCACAGCAGTCTAAGCAAAGGCTCAGGACCAGAGGGTGGGTGACATGGTGGCTGCACAGTGCCCTTTGGGGATTGTAACTGGTTTCTTCCACAGCTCTGGAGGTGTTCTGTGTGTTCTGTGCAGGTGGTGCACATCCGTGTGCCTCTGTGGAGTTCTGTGTATACAGAGCACATGTACATGTAGTTCTGTGGGGCTCAGTGTGCACACACAACACATACATGGATTTTACCCTCCTGCTTTTTACAAACACAAACACAGTTTATTTTACATTGTCTTCTCTTTATACTAGATACAGACCACATGTTTTCCTGCTATATGGATTTTGCTTAACTCCTCTTTTTGGGTTGAAGAGAGTATGTCAGGGGTTTTTTATTTTTATTTATTTTTAATTTTTTTGTGATACTTAGGATTGAACCCAGGACCAATGCCCTATGCTTCAGCTTCAGTCCCTTTTTTTTTTTTTTTTTTTTTTTTTTTTTTTTTTTTTTTTTTTTTTTTTTTTTTTTTTTTTTTTTTTTTTTTTTTTTTTTTTTTTTTTTTTTTTTTTTTTTTTTTTTTTTTTTTTTTTTTTTTTTTTTTTTGTCTTTTTGAGACAGGGTCTTGCTATGCAGTTCAGGTGGTTGACCTTGAGTTTACTTTGTAGGCCAGGTTGGTTTTGAACTCACAACGATCCTCTTGCCTCAGTGTCCTGAGTGCTAGGATTACAGGAGTGTGCCACCACACCTGGCCCCTTTTTGTTTTGATTTTGAACCAGTTTCTTGCAAAGTTGCTAAGCTATCGAGTCTGGGCTTGAACTTGCAATCTTCCTGCTTCAGCCTCCCAGAGTGCTAGAATTGTAGGCATGCACCACCATTGCCTGGCTTGAATATATCTTTTTAAAGTGATTGTCAGGCTAGATTCAGTCTTGAAGAGACTGCCTTTTCAACTCCCATCCATGAAATGTGAGTGCCTGAAATACCATCCTAAAAATCTCACTTGTGGTACTACTAGCAACATGGTGTTTATAAATGGCCCCAAAGACATTTATTTATTATTATTATTACTTTTTTAAATTTTTTTGTACCAGAGAACGAACTCACGACCTCATGCTTGCCAGGCAGGTGCTTGTGCTACTGAGCTAGATCCCTGGCTATTTATTTATTTACATGTTTTTGAGGCAGAGTTTCACTATATGGTTCAGGCTGGTCTTGAACTCACTTTTTAGCCCAGGCCAGCCCGAATTCACAGCGATCCTCCTGCCTTGGTCTCCTCAATGCTGGAATATAGGCGTGTGCCACCACACCCAGTTTGCCAAAGACGTTTAAAACACATGCACAGAACAGTTTGCTCAGATCCCAGCTAGGCAAGCATGGAAATGAAGGCAAGGCTGGGCCTAGAGGCAGGAGACATGCTGTGGAGGAGCAAGGAGGGGCTGAACATCAGGCACAGGGCCACCTAGGAGTGGGGCCTCAACAGCGACTGGGGGGGTTCCCTTCCCACATGTCACGCTAGCTCCTATCCTTATAGCTGACATTCAGGGTTTCTGACCATTGAATGACAATTTGCCATGGAAACCCCTCTGCACTCTCTGGGATCCAGGTCTTGCCATGGGCACAGAGCCCCGCCCCAGCCCAACAGTAGGGTCCTCTGGCTCTCACAGAAGCATTCTCAGGCAGGTGAGAGGACGCGGCTCTGTCCTCTTTCCTCTGCTGGCTTGGCTGTGGCGTCCAGTAAGATCAGACTCCTGGGCAAGACAGCTGATGGTGCCGCAGGTGGGCGGACATCCTGGCTGCAGAGCCAGTGCTCCGGAAGGTGCCCATGGGTGGACTGATCACCTGACCTGTCTGTGAAACACTCAAATGAGCCGAAGGCAGAAGGGTTTCTGTTGGTGACCACTTAACTGGCTCATCATCAGCCCCCTGGGGGCAAACCAAGAATTAGCTTCCTTCTGGTGACTTCCAGGAATCTTCAGTTCCCAAGGTCAGTGTGGCAGCCACCACTTTACCCTAAGCAAGCAGGCAGCTTGCTTCCTGAACTTTGTCTGCACATAACCTAATGTTTTATTCTGCTGGGCATGCACCTGGTGGAGGACTTAGGGGAGAGGGGATGGAGCTGAGAGAAGGAAGGAGCAGAAACCAGCAGCATGGCCGACTGTTTCTGTGGACGAAGAGCCAGGAACAGTGTCAGTGGGCAGGTGATGTCCCCACCAGCCCACAGGGTGAGGAGTCCCTTCACTGCCTTTGTCCTGGCACACTTGTCTTCCTGCCACTCCTTCACTCAGCATGCTACCTCTATGTCAGCTTCATCCTTTGCTATGGCCGGGCAAAGCTCCATTGTCAGTATTTAGCGTCATTTGTCTATTCACCCACCTGTTGATGGACGATTGGACTGACTCCAGCTTTGGACGATTATGAATATGTGTGCAAGGGTGGGGGTGCTTCCTCTCAGTTCCTGCGAGTATCCATCCCTTTTGCCCTAGGGGGACTTTGTGAAGAACATGCCCATGAACCACGGTGCGTACACATGGCCAGACGGCAGCAGGTACGAAGGAGAAGTGATGGACGGCTTGAGGAACGGATTTGGGGTCTTCAGGTGCAGCACGCGACCTGTGTCCTACATTGGCCACTGGTGCCATGGCAAGAGACATGGGAAGGTGGGTGAGGTGGTCACGAGGCAGAGTCCTGCGGGGATCAGGATTCCAGAGGTGGTGGGTGGCAGTGTTGAGGGGTCATGTACTGCAGAGTTAACCTTTTTAACATTTAAGTTACGTTCAGTCCGTTTGCAGTGTTGTGTGACATCACCACTGTCCAGTCCCCAGATCTTTTAATCACCCTGAAATAAAGTTCTATCCCCTGGAGGCTGCTACCCATCCCTCCCTGTCCATGTTCCCCGCCAATCATTAGCCTGCTCAGTGTCTCTGTGGGTTCACCCATTGGACATCTGATTTTCTTTTATTTTTTTGTGGTAATTGAGGCTTGATTGCAGGCCCTTAAACATGCCAGGCGCACTCTCTACTACTCAGCAACATCTTTAGTGTTTTTTGTTTTGTTTTGTTTTTTAGCAGGGTTTCGCTATGCAGTTCAGGCTGGCCTTGAACTCCCTTTATGGCCTCGAACTCAGTGATCCTCCTGCCTCAGCCTCCCAAGTGCTGGGATTATAGGTGTGTGCCACCATACCTGACCATCCTTAGCGTTTTTGAAAATCTTATTTTTAGAGAGAATAGGACTAAGTTGCCTCAAACTTGCCTCAGCTTTCAGTATAGCTGGGATGACAGATATGCACCACTGTTCCAAGATTGATGTTTTGTATAAATGGAATCATATAATATGTGACTTTCTGTGTTTGACTTTTCACTTAGTATAATATTTTCAAGTGTATCTGTGTGTGGTATCATGTATCCGTATTTCCTTTTTAATAGTAAAGTCATATTGCACTGTTAGTATTAATTATGTTTTGTCTATTCATTTTTCTATGAATGGACATTTGTGCTATCTATTTTTTGTTTCATTTTGTTTTGTTTTGTTTTGTGAGACAAGGTCTTGCTATATAGTCCAGGTTCGTCTTGAACTCACTGTGGAGCCCAGATTGGGCTCAAACTCATGGAGAGCCTCCTGCCTTATTCTCCCAAGTGCTGGGATTATAGGAATGGGCTACCAGCCCTTGCTATTTTCTTACCATTATGAATAGTACTGTTATGAATATATGTTCAACAATTCAAGTGCTTCCTTTCAGTTCTTTGGGGGAAATACCCAGAGGTGGAATTGCTGGGTTATATGACAACTTTATGTGTAATTTTTTGAGGAACCATCAAACTCTTTTCCACAACCACAGTGTTTCACATCTGCACTAGTAGTGGAGTAGAGATGCTTCTTTTTTTTTTCAGAGATGCATTTTTAACTGAGGTTTCTGTTTTTGGTATTATTGCTTTGCTTTTGCATAGGATGACAAAATACTATAGTGATTTTTAGAATCTTTAAAATTTGTAGTTTAGAGAACCCTCCCTAAGTAAAAGTCTACCATTCTAATCCTCCCTGGCCAACCCCTGATGGATTAGAGCATGTGAAGAACTTTACATTTCAAATGCAGATGGCGTGGTGGTTCCACTGCCAAGAAAATCAACACACAGGGCAGGTCTCCTTGAGAGCAGCAGACAGAGGGCAGGGTTTAATTATCTATACTGTTCAGACGCAAGCCTCCTAGAGCCAGAATTCTCCTGGGTTTCTCAGGGCTGGCCCCAAATCTGTTTCTGCTTTTGCTTCTCTTTTTCATGGAGTACCACTTGAGCAAGAGCACTAGTTTCTATGGAGTTTCTCAATAATGTGTCACATTCCACCCCTTTATTTTGTGCAGAAATAAAATAACCCTTCACAGGATGCATGCTGGTCTCTGGAAGTTGCCACAGGCCTTGACAAACCAAGGAGGCTTTCCAAAGTCTGTGAGTAAAGGAAGATCTGGGTTTTAGAGTTCAAATGGGCCTAGGGCCAGATGTGGCACATGCCTGTAAATCCCAGGAAGGCTGAGGCAGGAGGATCAAAAGTTTGAACCCAGACCGAGCAACTTAGTAAGACCCTGTCTCAAGAGAAACAACAGCTGGAGATGTAGCTCAATGTAAAAGCCCTGGGTTCAACCCCCAGTATCACAAATGGGGATGGGTGTAGCTCAGCAGTAAAGAGTGTGCTTTGCACAAGGACCTAGATTTGTTTACTTGCTTTTGCTTTGGTGTTTTGCTTTGCTTTGTTTTGTTTTTCTAAACAAGGATCTAGGTTTAATCCCTAGCGTGGCAAAAACAAATTACCTAGAGTTTGATCAAGCCAACCTTCTTCCTCAATGGCTGCAGACCAGGAGTTAGGAGAGGGCAAGCTACCCTTGCACCCCCTGCAAGGCGAGCACTGCTCAGGCCTCTCGAGATCATCTTCCCTTCTGCTCTGCGCAGGCTGTGTCCCTCTGTCACCATGTTTGTGGTGTTTTAAGCTCACAGCAGGTCAGCTGGGACATCAGTGGACTGGGGCTAGAGGCACCTGCATGTCTGCAGGAGCAAGGTGGGCAGATGACAAAGAAGAAGAGACATTGCACATGGATGAAGTAAAGCCGCCCAGTTCAGACCTGCACGTGCTGCTCAGGGCAAGGCCCGCTGCTCACAGGAGCCACCTAAGGGAGGTTGCCTGACATTATTTACACTCAGGTGGCAGCGTTGAGTAAGATATCAAAGTGGAGCAGATGAAAATAGCTTTGGTACATAAAGGACAGTGACTTGCAGTTACAGCAAAGGCACAGCTATTCAGTTTAGGTGGCAGTGACATGACTTCTTTTCGTGTCTATCTGACTAATAGTTACTGAGCATAATGGGAAGAGTCATTCTGTGCCTTAGGGTGGCACTTCGTTATGAAGGAGTACTCGATCTGTGACATGATCTCCCTATCCTTTCCTGGGGACACTGTACTATTTTTTTTAAAAAAATTGCAGAACAGAAACTTGAAGGGTCATGTGTCATGTGTAGGAATGACATTGACTTCTGTTGAGTCTATGCTTAACTTTCTGTATTTTTATCCTTACATTTAAAAATTCATCTGTGTTGAGGCTTGATATGTTAGAAAATGATATTATTTGTTTTAGGGCTCCATTTATTACAATCAAGAAGGCACTTCCTGGTACAAAGGCGACTGGGTACAAAACATCAGAAAGGGCTGGGGCACAAGATGGTAAGTGGGGTACAGCCACATGTGGGGTGGGTGCATAGGTGTCTGTGGGACCAAACAGTTGTCACTTAGGCTAACAGTGAGGTAAAAAACCCGCAGAGAATGCATTTTCTGTCTAGCCAGGGTGGGATATTTAAATTAATCCCAGTAAAATCTCTATAGTGATGGAAGATTTATAAAAATACTATATTAAATGTCATACTGTTTATGAGTCAAAACTGTCTTTCCTGTTCTCTGTATTAATCATAGACCTCTATTATTAGTTGTATGCTTTTTGAAGAATGCTAACACCTTTGTTTGACTTTAGATTGAACTGATAATTTTAATCCTTAAAATATTGATATCAAAAAGCTGGGCGTGGTGGTGCACACCTGTAATCCCAGCACTCAGGAGGCTGAGGCAGGAGGATTGTTGTAAGTTCGAGACCAGCCTGGGCTACAAAGTGAGCTCAAGGTCAGCCTGAACTGCATAGACAGACCCTGTCTCAAAAAGACAAAAAAAATTTTTGATAGCAAAATATTAAATAATTATAATACAATGGAGAATTGATTCTAGGCAGATATGGTGGCACATGCCTCTAATACCAGCACCCTGGGAGGCTGAGGCAGGAGGATTTCAAGTTTGAGACCAGCCTGGGCAATTTAACAATTTAGAGAGACCTTGTCTAATTAAAAAAAAAAAAAAAAAGGGCTGGTTATACAGCTGAGGGTGAAGTCCCTGGCTTCAATTCCCAGTACCGAGAGAAAAAAATTCTAAAAGATGTAAAACACTTGTTTCCCACTTTGTTACCCTATTAAATAATCAGCAGGCTTAATAAAGTGATTTATTTTACTCCAGAAGATGACTGTTTTTACCCACCACATGTCTAGCCAGTGAATTTCACTACTGAGGAATGTCTAGACCCAGGATTGGATTTCTTCACCGGTATTCACAGGGAATGTTTAAGAATCTGTGTGTGTGTGTGTGTGTGTGTGTGTGTGTGTGGTGCTGGGGAATGGAACCAAGGGCCTCACACATGCCAGGGAAGTGCTCTATCACTTGGCTAAACCCCCATTTAAAATTTTCTGTTTTGAAATAGGGTCTTGCTAGGTTGCCTGAGTGACCTTGGGCTTGTGATCCTCCTGCTTCAGCCTCCTGAGTAGCTAGGACTACAGGAGAGCACCACTGTACCTGGCTAAGAATTTTAAAGGCAAATATCGTAAGTGAGGCAACTGATTGTTCCCCCTTGGTTTCTTTCATCCCAGTTACAAATCTGGAAACATATACGAAGGCCAGTGGGAAGACAACATGCGTCACGGGGAGGGCAAGATGAGCTGGCTGATGACCAAGGAGGAGTACGAAGGCCACTGGGATCGGGGTGTCCAGGTGGGCCCCAAGCTCATTCCTCAGGCCACACACCGACTCTGAGCTTGTGCACCCGGAATCATATCGTGTATTCATCTGGAATTCAAGTATACTAAACTTAGAAATTCAAATTAAGGCTGAGGGGTCTCAGCTGCACTTTTTATGTCGCTATTTGTTTAGTCCTCTTACAGTCTCACAGACAAGCTAGGTTCTGCCACTGGTAAGTTAGTAAGTTCATGTGGCTCCTGTTAGGGTAGAGACTGCTGGTTATATTTAGAAACTATAAGTTTTGTTCACAGGATGGAATAACTTCAGATGGTTAATTTAGTATTGATTATAAATCTTGAATTTTCTTTTTTCTATTGTGGTACTGGGGCTTTAACCCAGGGAGTCCTGAGCTGCACCCCAGCCATTTCTATGTATTTTGAGACAAGGTCTTACTTAGTTGGCCTGGCTGCAAATTTACAATCTTCCAAGTAGCTAGGATTACAAAGCTTGAATTTTCTAATGTCTTTACTTTTTGTATTTGTTTGTTTGTTTGTTTGTTTGTTTTTGCAGTACTGGGGATGGAGCCCAGACCTTTCTCATCCAGGCTTTTTATTTTTTAAATTGTTTATTTTGAAACAGTGTCTCGCTAAGTGGCTAAGTTAACCAGGCTGGGCTCAAACTTTTTTTATTTTGAGGATACAGTCTTACTAAATTGCCCAAGCTGGCCTCAAATTTTCAGTCTTCTTACCTCAGCTTCTCAGAGTGCTGAGACTATAGGTGTGCACCACCTGTTCTAGCTCTAATGGTTTATATATTAACCTAGTAACTGGTTACTTTGTTAAACTTACATAGTTCTGTGAGGGGCGGGAGTAGTGGGGATTGTAGGTCTTTTTTTTTTTTTTTTTTTTTTTTCCTCAAGACAGGGTCTCACTATATAGTTTAGGCTGGCCTTGAACTCATTCTGTATCCCAGGCTACCCTCAAACTCATGGCGATCCTCCTGCCTCGGCCTTCCAAGTTCTGATATGGGTGTGCACCATCATGCCTGGCTTCATCTTAACTATTTTTAACTGTATAATTCATTGGCATTAAGCACATTCACACTGCTTTGCAACCATCGCTATGCACCCATAGAACTTCTCATTTTACAAAAGTGAAATTTTATATGTATTAAACACTAACTCCTCACTCTGTAGTTCTCCCAACCCCTGGCAATGACCCTTCTACTTTCTATCCCTATGAGTTGGACCATTCTGGATCCCCCACATAAGTGGAATCCAGAGTATTTATTCTTTTGTGACTGGCTTATTTCATTGAGCATAATGTCCTCAAGGCTTATCTACGGCGCAGCATGTATCAGAATTTCTTCTTAGGGCTAAATAATATTCTGTTGTACAGATGCACCACATTTTGCTTACGTGCTTATCTAGAGGATACTTGTGGTGTTCTCCTGTGAACTATCATAAATAATGCTTCTGTGAACACTGGTGTACAGATATTTGTTTGAGTCTCTGTTTTCTATTCTTTTGTGTATACAAGGTATGATAAAAAAAGAATATGGTGAATGTCCAAAAATTTTTTTAATACTATAAAAGAAACATTGCCACAAATTCCCCTCACCTCCAACACACTTATTCCATCATTCTTGCCACTTTCTGAAGCAGCTCTGATGTGAGTGTCTTTATGAGGTGTGATAGAAAACTCAGTAAATGCCATTGTTAAGTGTCATGCAGTGGAAAGGCAGGCTCCTGAAAACATGACAGTGCATCCTCACTGACTTTGTTGGCCAAATCTGGTAACTTACAACTTCTGGCTCTTCCTCAAAGCAGCCATAAAAAGTAAACATTTTCAATCAGCTCAGGACATCAAGGCAGTCACAACAGCACCACTAAAGACACCTGTGAAATAGAATTTCCAGAGCTGCTTCAGAAAGTGGCAAGAGCTATGGGCTAAGTGTGTTCAAAGTCAGGAGTACTGTGAGGGGGATTCATGGTGATGCACCTTGTACTGTAATCCTCTTCTTTATTTAAATACACATCATACTTTTTGATCAGCCCTTGTGTCTTGGTTACTTTTCCCTTGTTGCTGAGACAAAACACCTGACACCCAAAATTAGGGAAGGAAAGGTTTATTTAGCTTACAGTTTTTGGAGATTTCAGTTCATAATCGGCTGGCTCCAAGGCAGGGTGGCATGGCACTGGGGCAAAACTTCAAGGCAGCACCAGCAAAAGCAGCCAGAACAAAAAGGGGGCAAGAGCAAGTCTCTTTTTCTCCCTTATATTGTACATAGGCCACCCCTCACCCCAGGGCAGTGTAGCATTCACAAATTTCCATGCTGCTTTTACACAGGATGAGGATATTTACAAAGTAAGAACCCTGGCTCCCTGCTGAGTCTCATAGTTAAACTTCTAAACTTCTCAAGTTGACACAATGTATCAACCATAACACCTTGTATAATCAGAAGTTACAAATGGGTACCCACAGTATGTTGATTTAATATGTCTGACTGCAGGTGGCTGGGGCCAGGTGGGTGATTCTCAGGCTGGTGAGTTGCCTCTGGACAGTGGGGTTTATCAGAATGCTTAAAAAAAATAAAAACTTAAAACCGTAATTACAAGTAATTCTTGTCAAGTCAGGCACTATGTATACACTATTTTAGAACTCTCCATCAAACCCGGAGGGTAAGGCGTTTTCTCCACTTTATAGCTGAAGAACCTGAGGGCTTCAATAATTTGCCTTAGGTCAGAAGGCTGTTTAGAAATCACCTGAGCTGAGCTGGAACTCAAGGCTGTATGGTTCCTGTTATTTACTTCTTCAAATCACATTGTATTTGTCCTAATTTTTAATGGATTCAGGTAAAAGGAAGAAATAATTTGATGGCTCTTTGCTTTCTTTAAATTTATTTTGTTTTATTGAGACAGAGTCTCGCTGTATAGTCCAGGCTGGCCTCAAATATGTGATCCTCTTCCCTCAGCCCCCTGAGTGTTGGGATTACAGATGTGTGCCACCACACCTGGCTAACTTGCTTTCTTTTCAGAATGGTTTTGGAACACACAAATGGTTTATAAAGAGAATCCTCAACTCCCAGTATCCTCTGAGGAATGAATACATAGGAGAGTTTGTAAACGGATGTCGCCACGGACACGGGAAGTTTTACTATGCCAGCGGAGCCATGTACGAAGGAGAGTGGGTTTGCAATAAGAAACATGGCATGGTGAGTACAGACCCATGAAGGTCACCTCCTAAAGATCAGGTAAAGCAATATAAGGCAGGGCCATTCTCCAGTAAATTGCATTCTCTGATTTATTACATAGATAATTTACTCTTTGTTGAGGTGATTACCTGAATTCTTAAATATTTACAACATAGTATCTAATTTCTGGATAGTAAGAATTTAATTAGGTTGTGTTACATGAGTGTTTGTGTGTTAGGATGATTTTGGTGAAAGATAACAAGCTAGCTTAATCTACCATACATTAGTAAATAATAATGAGGGTTTCAGTGGTGGTTTGATTTGGTGACTCAGAGAAGTCAGGGTTTCTCTTCCCTCTACACACAGTATCGCCCACCATGTCAGCTTTGTTCCTGTGTTGCCCCTTTCCCGTGGTGGCTGCTGTGGTTCCAGACTTCATATCCACATCTGCACTAACTAGAAGAACAGAAGCTCTTCTCCCAGAAGCTCTCTACAAAAGCCTTTAATTTCACAGAGCTGAACTGGATCATCTTCCCACCTCTGAGTCTATAACTGACCACTGAGCTGAGCTTGACAAATGGCAGGGAGACCCCGTAGGTCACTTGCCTCATTTTAAGATGCATTTTATGACCAGAGCCTCAAAGATGGGGAGAAGATTGGGATAGATATAGAAAGAGAGGAGAAAGAAGAGGAGAGGAAGGGGAAAGAGAAACAAGAAGAGGAGAGGAGGCTGACACAGTGAGGTGAGGCCCTAGGAGTCTGATGGCATGGACTGAGTGGGAAGCTTCAAAACAAATGAACAAGCTGGGCGTGGCAGTGCGCACCTGTAATCCCAACACTCTCGAGGCTGAGGTGGGGATCACAATTTGAACCCAACCCAGGCAACTTAATGACTTAGTGAGACCCTGTCTCAAACAATATAGCTTGTTTTTTTCCTACCGTTAATAAAGGTGAAACTTTGCCACCGTTAAAAAAAATATTCATGGCCAGGAGTTTGGCTCAGTGGCTTAAGCACCTGTCTGGCAGGCATGAGGTTGTGAGTTCGATCTCCAGTGCCGCAGAACAAAAACAAAAACAAAACAAAAAAAAAAACTTGTTTAAAAAAAATTCACATATAAAGCACTCAAAAAAACCAGTCCTCCCAGATTTAAAGATCTAATCCAAAAATGGGCCTCTGAGATGAATACACTCTTCTCAGATGAAGAAATAAAAACAGAAAATAAATATGTGAAAAAATGTTCAACATCACTGGTCATTCAAGAGATGCAAATTAGAACAACACTGAGATTCCACCTCACCACAGAAAGAATGGCCATGATCAAGAAATCAACCAATAACAAATGCTGAAGGGGCTGTGGGGAAAAAGGAACCCTTCTTCACTGTTGGTGGAATGCAGACTGGTGCAACCACTGTGGAAGTCACTGTGGAGATTCCTAAAAAAACTAGAGGTCCCATTCAACCCAGCTATTTCCCTTTTGAGTATCTTCCCAAAAGAAATAAAAACATCATACCTCAGCAATATATGTACACTGATGTTAATAGCAGCACAGTTCATAATAGCCAGATCTTGGAAACAACCTAAATGCCCATCGACTGAGGAATGAACAAAAAAGATGTGGTATTTTTATACAATGGAGTACTACTCAGCCATCAAGAAGGATAAACTGGAGACTTTTATAGGTAAATGGTTGCACCTTGAGAACATACTCATTAGTGAGATAAATAAGACATGTGTAAACATTGTATTGTCTCATTAGTGTGAGAAGCTGAAAGAAACAACATATATACATGTGTATGTATATGTATATAAAAGATAGTGAAGATAGTTTAAAAAATAAATAATAAAAATTTTCAAAAAAATATAAAAAGGACTGGTGGTTAGCTCAGTGGGAAGGCCCTGGGTTCACTCCCCAGTACCAAACAAAAAGCAGCTCCCAAACCTTGAAGAAACTGCTGGTGGACGTTTACCAATGTTTTTACAGGAAAACTTTTTTCCAAATGGTAATGAGTCCTTTTCCTACCTGCAGGGCCAATTCACTTTCAAGAATGGGCGTGTGTATGAAGGGCTGTTCTCCAATGACCACATAGCACAGTTTGTTAACCCTGATGAAGACATCCAGAGTTACCTGGACCTGCACGCCAAAGGGGTCCGCACGGGCAAGCAGTGCAGACCTTCCGTCAGTGCTGGTAGGGGCCTGCGCCTGTCAAGTGGAGACGGGTTCATCTGCTCATCCCTGGTGTCCACTCACAGAAAACACCCGATTCCTCTCTCCCTCTCTCCCGCTTCCTGTTCCTTCTCATTTTTTCTTCCCTTTTCTTCCTCTTCCCTTCCCTTTTCTTTCTCTTCATTCTCCTTTTTTTGTAGTACTGGGGATTGAAACTAGGGGCTTCATACTGAGCTACATCTCCAAGTCTGGGTTTAAACTTGTCATCCTCCTGATTCAGCCGCCCACAGGGCTGTGATCCTAAGTGTGCACCACCACACCTGGCTTGCGGCTGTTTTCTTAGTAGGTTTTCTGAATGTTCTTGTATCACCTTGTGGTAGGGAATCATTCTTACAGAACACTGAAAAACTTTAACATTGCTTTCACAGTTGTCTCCTGTTTTGCCTATGTTTTCTAGAAATGATCAGAAAGCTTGAGGGCACTGAGAGTGCCTCCACGATAGGACTGAGCATGGAGCTGGACCTCAACTTACTGGTGAACATGTACCCTAAGGAGGAGCAAGCTGAAGAAAAGAAGCAGGTCAGACCCTTTTGTACTGTTAAAAATTTGTATTTTAGGCTTAACTATTAATAGTCTCCCCAGCAAGCCAGGCGTGGTGATCTCCCAGCGCTGAAAGTGACTGTTGGTAGTCACTGTCATTATGTCCCGTGAAGGTTACTTTACATAGATTATCCCACTTAATTTCCAAGGGAGTACTGGGCAGTCTGGACAGAGGGTCTCCAGGAGGTCTCCAGAGCCTCAGAGCCCCTAACAGTCACATTGCTCTCACACTCAAGAGTGGCTTGAACCAGTGCATATTAGACATAACTATTAATGTAGATGGCCTCAACTCCCCAATAAAAAGAAACAGAGGCAGAGTGGATCAGGAGACAGGATCCATCAATATGCTTTATTCAAGAAACACATTTAACTCAAAAGGAAATTCATAGACTAAATGTTAGAGGAGAAAAAACAATGCTGTATGTGACAGGGAACCAGAAAGAGAGTAGGGTGGTTTGCCCATCAACTGCAGAATGTATAAGAAAGACATGGCATTTTTATACAATGGAAAGCTACTCAGCTCTAAAGAAAGATAATCTCTAGGCTCTTGTAGGTAAGTAGATACAACTTGAGATCATGCTTATGGATGAAACGTTTCAGAGTCACATGGGTGAATATCATGTTGTCTCCCTAGTATAAAAAAACCAAAGGAGTTAGTGGGATCCAAAATGCACAGTTGATATTGTGAAAGTGAGCAGGGAGGAAATATCTAAAAAGGGAAAGCAGTGGCCATTGTTAATCTATTGTCCTGTTTTGAAACCCTGTATTGCTTTCATTATTCTTTTTAGTTTGGCTTTATTCTGCTTTGTTTTGTTTGATTTTGTTATATTTGATGGCATGGACAGCTATTTCAAAAATAACAAAATGTATTATGGTAGCCATTATTGATTTCCTGTTATCTTGTTATGAAGCCCTGTATTGCTTTACTTGTTTTCTTTTGATTGATTTCATTCTATTTTTTTTGTTCGATTTTATTATGTCTGATGGTATAAGCAGCTGCTTTGAAGATAACAAGATGCATTATGGTAGCCACTGTTGTATTCCTGTTGTCTTGTTTTGAAGTCCTGTACTGCTTTCATTGTTTTGTGTAGATTGGTTTTGTTCTGTTCTGTTTTGATTTTATTATGCCTGATGGTATGGGCAGTTATTTTGAAGATAACAAGAGGCATTATGGTAGCTATTATTGATTTCCTTTTACCTTGTTTTGAAGTCTTGTATCACATTCATTGTTTTGTTTTGATTGACTCCATACTGTTTTATTTCTTTTGGTTTTATTCTCTTCAAAACAAACAAACAAAAAAAAAAAAGAGTGGCTTGAAGACCAAGGCTGACGCCATTTGGCTCCCAATGAGACACTAATTCTGCTGTGATTATGGTCCCTTGGGGTTCAGCAGAATTTAAAGCCCTTAGAAATCACTAAAAATCTGGGTACACTGGTATTTTACTATAATTCCTGCTACTCAGGAGGCTGAGGCAGGAGGATCACAACTTCAAGGTCAGTCTGACCACCATAGTAAGATGCTATCTCAAAATAAAAAATAAGAGCTGGAGTGTGGCTCAGCAATTGGGCACCTGCCTAGCATGTACAAGGCTCTGGGTTCCATCACCAGCACTCCAAAAACAAAACGGCAACAATAAAACCCAAGCAAGTAAAGCAAGCAATCTCTAGAAGCCTAAAACTGCTTACAGACAGAGAAAATGATGTACTTGGACCTCATGTGATTCACACCTGGCAAGTCACAGCAAAATGACATTTCAGTACCCCGGCCCCTGCTTGGACTGGGCTTGATACGTTTTGCCATCTCCCTGCATCTTTGCCCTTCTCTCTTCCTCCTTGCCGAGCACCTGGCTTCCAGCGCTTGGGGTCCCGGAAGGGAAGATTGTCCATCCTCCCTCTCCTCTTTTGGCTCCCAAGGCCCATGCTGTAATTCAGGTGCCCAGGATCACTTACATCAGCCCCAAGGTTCTTGTTAGAAAAAAGGAGTACTTACCACTTTCTCTAATTACAAAAGTAGAAAATGAAGAAAACAGATAAGGCAAACATGAATTCCTACCCAGATAAAATCTTATGGCTATCTTTCTCACTTTTAATATGCATGCAGACATAGAACTGGGCTCATTCTGTTCATAGGATCTCTGTTCTCATGTAGAGCCTAATGATAGCTAGTCAGTACCATTAGATATTCTCTGTAATTTTTAGATAAGTACACTGTATTGATTTACCAAGAAAAGTGAGATTGCTTACATTATTCCCTTTCCCCATATTGTTATTTTTACACACACACACGTTTACACACACACTATTCATTTTACAGTTTGGAGTTTTATATCAAAGCATGTGAAGTTGGGTGTGGTGGCGCACACCTGTAATCCAAATTTTAGGCCAACCTGGGCTACATAGTGAATTCAATGCCAGTCTGTGGTACAAAATGAGACCCTGTCTCAAAAAACAAAAAAGTATAACTCTTACAAAAATTATGTAGTTAAAATGTACTACCTATATTGAGTGTTTTTTAATCACAAAGGGACACATGCTTTTATCAAAAAATTCAAACATTACAGAAATATCTGAGACAGAAAGGGAAAGGATCCTTTAAGGATACCTTTTAACATTTTTAATGAGTATACTTCATAATACAGACACAATTTTGTTAGCAAGCCATCTGTGGTTTTCTCTTTCTTTCTTTCTTTTTTTTTTGTATCAGGGATCAGAGTCATAACCTCGCGCCTTCCAGGAAGGCATTTAGGCCACTGAGCTAAATCCCTGGCCCTATTTTTTGAGAGAAGTTCTCACTATGCAGTTCAGGTTGGCCTCGAACTCACAGCCATCCTCCTGCGTCAGCCTCCCGAGTGCTGGGATTAAATATGGTTTTTGTTTACTTTTATTTTGGATGATTTTACACTTACAGAGAGTTGAACAACCAGTCTCCATGGGCCTTCTTCCCAGCTTCCCCATCATGGAGTCTGAGGACTCTGGCACACGATGGGCCCCAGAACTGCGCATTGCCGCAGCTCTTTGCTAAACCAGGCTTCTGCCTGAGAGTTCACTGGTTCCTCTGAATGCCCTTTTTCTATTCCAGGACCCCACCCAGCACTTACTTGTCTCTTTATCCCTCCAGTCTGTGATAGCCCCTCTCTGTTGTTCGTGACCTTGAGACTTTTGAAGTATACTGGTCAGTTATTTTGTAGACTGTTCCTTAAATTGGGTCTATTTAAGTCTTGCTGTGATTACATGTATTGCGTGTTGTTGGAATCATTTTGGTGTCTTCTTGTTTTTGCTTTTATTGGAGTAGAGGTCCTGGAGCATTCTAGGTTCAGCTAAACAAGCTAAACAAGCAGGCAGGGTCCTGTAAACCTTTAAGCTATCCTGTCCCACCCCACTGGTTGCCTTTGCCTCAGCTTCATGGGATCTAACATCACCGTCCTCTTCGCAGCCGGCCTGGGCCAGACCCTCTCCTGACTGTGAACTCACACGATAACAATGCTTATGCTTGCTTAGTAGGCCCTTCCGAGGTTCCAACGCTTTTAAGTCTCTGAATTGTCCCAGCAGCCTTTGGGGCGGTGTTTTCGCATAGGGGAGAGGAGGCACAGAGGGATGGCAGCCTTGCTCCAGGTCACAAGCCCTGTTGGTGTCCTGGAGCATCCCCACCCCATCTGCCCCAGGCTTGGCTCCCCTTGGGTGTCTGCTCTGGGTGAAGTCCTGTTCCTCTTTCCCTTCTCTGAGCTCTGCAGGACACCCCTTACTTAGAGTCACTCTCCCTCTGCCTCTACTCTGCTCTCCCAGCGATACCTCCTTTTTGTGTTCAATCAGTGTCTCAGGGTCGTTACTACATTTTAAGGTTCATGAAGAAAAGTTCTGTGTTGTGCTCTAGAACAGTGTTTTAGGATAGAGCACAAATGTTTGTTGAATAACACTGAATCTTAAAAGGCAGAAGGTAATAGTAACATGTCTGATGCCACCACTCAGGTGGCCTCTTTGGGCTCCCTGGGACCCTAAATGCTGTTCCTTACACTCTGGAGGTTGAAGAATGTGAGACACAGACACCTAGAATAGGAGAAGGGGAGACTGCACTGGCTGTCGGGTTGCATAGATGGGAGTTTAGGACAGTGTAAGGGAATTTGGGATCCGGGGACATAGAGGTAAGTAATGCAATCAGTGTGAACATCACTTACTTCACACATCCATCCTTAAGTGTGCTGTTAGCTGTGTTTTTATACAAGCTGTTTATCAGGTTAAGGGCTCCTTTCCATTCCTAATTTGCTGAGGGTATTTCTTATGAATAGATGTCAACTTCTGTCAGATGCATCATTCAGTAAATCGTGTGGTTTTTCTCTTGTAGTCTATCACTATGGTGAATTACTTTGATTTTTCAAGTGTTGAAACCAGCCTTGCAATTAAATCCACTTAGTGTTAATGTCCTGTTGTTTTTATATATTCGATTGATTTTGTTGCGGACTTTTGCATCTATGGATTCAAGCGGTATTGATCTGTAGGCAACAGAATTTTATTGCTGCCATTGAGACAGGATGTAATCACATAGCAGTATGACATTAACTGTTTTCCAGAAAACAACATATTTCATTACTGTTAGCCAGAAATTCCATTTTATTGACCGGAGGTGAGCAGGCAGAATAAGATACTTATGGAGAGGTAGAGGTGCAGACTGTTTACATGTGCCATCCTCATTTAATCTAGAAAGCAGGCACTGTATCTTTTATTATTATGAGGTAGGATAAAATATGCACGACTTTATTTTCTTCAGGTAGAATATGCTCTCTTAAGAAACATTACAGAATTAAGAAGAATTTATAGCTTCTACAGCAGCCTTGGATGTGATCACTCTCCGGATAATACCTTCCTGATGACAAAGCTTCACTTCTGGAGATTTCTAAAAGATTGCAAATTTCATCACCACAATGTAACTCTTGCTGATATGGACAGGATATTAAGTGGTAAGTATTCTAGGTTCATCACTTCTTTCGGATTAGAACATACCATAATGTCATAGGAATGAGTTAGATGTTGGGAGGGCTAGTTGTGTGGCTCAGTGACACAGTGCTTTTCTAATGTGTGAGGCCCTAGTGTTGACCCCCAGCACTGAAGGAAAAAAAAAAAAGAGTTGAGCAAGTTGGGAATGCACATGTTGGGAGACGTGTTGTACAAGTCGATGTGTGTCCTTGCTTTCCGTGCCTACAGTATATTTCCAGAGGTGACCTTGTGCAATACTAATGACAGTACAAGACCTACCAATAAAGGGGTCAGCAAAGTATGGCCCATGGCCAGCCCCACCTGCCACCCATTCTATTCCTTCCTGGAATACAGTCAGCCTATGACTGTTTTGTCCTGTACCACAGAGTTGAGTAGTTGTGACTGAGCCAGCCTGGACCATATTGATTTACTCTAAGGTTCCTTTCTTTCTTTCTTTTTTTTTTGCACCACCAGGAATTGAACTCATGACCTCGTGCCTGTCAGACAGGTGCTTAATTCACTGAGCCAAACTCCCAGCTACTCTAAGGTTCCTTACAGAAAAGTGTCTCTGCCCCCAGTCTATAGTGGGAAAACATAAAACTGACAGGTTGGAGGCAAAGAGGATGGTAGAGTGCTTAGAATGGTCTAGAAAAGGCTTTAGGTAGTGTATTAGTCAGCCTTCCCACTGCTGAACACAATACCTAACACCCATAACTTCAAGGAGAAGCTTAATTAGGCTTATGATTCAGGGAATTTAGTCCATGGTCAGCTAGCTCCAAGGCAGGAACATCATGGTGGAAGGGTATGGTGTCCAAGAAGCAGAGAGAAGGGAGGAAGATACACCCTCCTAAGGCACATCCTCAGTGATACAATTTTTCTAACCACACATTTAGCAATGAACTCATCCACTGATGAGTGTAGTGCCCCAATGATCTAATCACCTTCCAAAATCCCCACCTCTGAATACATGAGACTTCTAGGGGATATTTTAGATCTAAACCATTATAGGAAGTCTTAAGATTTCAAATCAGAAAGTTCATGAAATAAATTTAACAACCTTAAAGGTTTTATTTCTTTCAGCTGAATTCTGAGAGGCAGAACTGAAAGCAAATTAGCCTCTCAAAAAATAAAATGTGGTGATCATTTTATATATATATAAAATGTACCAGGTGGGCATGGTGGTGCACACCTTTAATCCCAGCACTCAGGAGGCTGAGGTAGGAGGAGCATTGTGAGTTCGAGGCCGGCTTGGGCTACAGCACGAGCACAAGGCCAGCCTGAGCTACATAGTGCGACCCTGCTTCAAAAAACTAGGGCTGGGAGTTTGGTTCAATGGCTTTAGTGCCTGTCTGGCAGGCATGGAGTTGTGAGTTCAATCCCAGTGCTGGAAAAAAAAAAAATGTCTATATATATATATATATATATATATATATATATATATATATATATAATGTGCCCATAAATTTAATTTGAAAGATATTAGAAAAATTTTTAACATGCTCAAGACAGGGCCATAATTCATATGTTCACTATCAAGTGTCTGTGACTTAATTTTTATGTTTAACTGTTGGGCAGCTCTGATTTAATTTAATAAAATAAATGTATTGATTATTGTAATTTTTAATTGGCATGAATACTGTTCATATTTATATTGGGCAGTAATTATTCAGATTTAAGCAACTAACTAAATTTGGTTCCTTTATAGATGTTTTATTACTTTCATTAGAAAAGATAGATAAGCTGGGCGTGGTGGCGCACGCCTTTAATCCCAGCACTCGGGAGGCTGAGGTAGGTGGAGCGTTGTGAGTTGGAGGCCCGCTTGGGCTACAACGCGAGCGCAAGGCTGGCCTGAGCTACATAGTGCGACCCTGCCTCAAAAAACCAGGGCCAGGAGTTTGACTCAGTGGCTTAAGCGCCTGCCTTGGCAGGCGTGAGACTGTGAGTTCGATCCCCTGTGCCGCAAAAAAAAAAAAAAAAAAAAGAAAAGATCGATAAACGTGATTAGGTACATCTGTACCACCAGTGGTACAAGCTGCCCAACGGGACAGTCATGCGTGTACCACCAGTGGTTCCAGCCTGTGGGAACATGTGAAATCCAGTTACAATTAGCAGCATTAAACTGTGGTTCAGATGACTTTGAAAAACATGGGGACAAAGTAAATTGTAAGTGTCTTATAAAGGAACCAGACAGAATGGTTCCTTGTGGTACTTAACTTTTGGTTTGATGTTCCTGTATGTTCAGAGTACTCTTGAGGAAGCAAGAACTCCAAGAACTCCTTCATAGTCAGTTCTCTGGGTTGTGTACCAGGAGCAAATAAAATAGGCGCTGCTGGAAATAGAATTGCATACTCTCCAATTTTCTTATTTTAGCCAGTAATGATATACCAGTTGAAGAAATTCATTCTCCATTTGGAACAATACTTCTGAGAACATTCTTGAGTTATCTCCTGCGGTTGGCTTACCACATTCATCACAAAGAATACCAGTAAGTGCCTGGTATTGACTGAGTTCCATGTGTGGGACCTCACAGTCACGTCATCCTCTTTTCCAGTCATCTGTGTTGTCTCCATATGGCCTCAAAATGAAGGTCAAGCAGCAAAACTTTCCCCAAATTTCAGCCACAAAGCCATAAGGTATTATAGTAAAACCTGGAATACCCTCTGCATCGGAGCCATCTCAGTGTTGCACAGAGCTACTGAAATTTCATTGCAAACATGGTACCTTCTTTTCCCCAAAAAAACTTTTTTATTTTTTAGATCTACAGAAGTTTTGCTGAATTACTCTCTAGAGTTCCTATATATCCTTCACCCAAATTTCCCTAATGTTTATATCTTACTTAACATGATACATTCATCCAAAACAAGAAATTAATGTTATTGTGATACTGTTAACCAAACTACAGGCTTTTAAAAGATTTTTCCAGCTTTTCCCACTGTCCCCTTTCTGTCCCAGGCATCAAGTCCAGGATGCCACCTCACATTGAATGATCATGCTCTCCTGGGCTCCTCTAACCTGTGATTATTTCTCAGACTTTGTCTGTCATGACCTTGACACTTAAAAAAGTCTTGGCCAGCTAGCTTGTGAAATTTCTCATGTTTCAGTATGTTGCAAGGCTGTCTCATGATTCTACTGAGCTTGTGGATTTGGGGGAAGAATACCATGCAGGTGAATGGCCCCCTTATCCCATCACACAGGTGGTGAATGCTGTCGGATATCTTGTTACAGGCAGGGTTAACCCTGCTTGCAGATTGGAATGGGGCCAGGCAGGGTTTTCTACTGGAAACTCATGGTCTCTTCTTTCTCTACCCTGTTATACACAGTCCAGTTATTAAGTCTAGTCCACACTCCAGAAGAGGGAACTTAAATTCTGTCTCCTGGATGGAATAACTATGGTATCTTTTTAATCACAGAAATCGAAGCCCATCACTTTTTCTGTGTTTTACAAAGCTGATGACTGAAAACATTCATCCAAATGCCTGCCAGGTGAAAGGTAAATACAAAAATAATAGAATAATATTCACTGTCATTTTTTGAAATTTAATTTCGTAATCAGTTTTTGAATGTTATCTTGTCAGGTAACTTATTCAGTGAGCGAGAGGGAGCGCTCTGCATAATGAACTATATTGATAAGTGCTGGGAGATTTATAAAGCTTACTGTAGACCGAGTGCAGCTCCTCCTGGTGAGCTTACGATGAAGATGAGACACTTCCTGTGGATGCTGAAAGTAAGTTTAATGCCACTTGGGTTTGATATTGGCTTTATATTTAAGGCATCTTTACATTAAAGGCAAGATACTTTGCTGTAATAGATAAATAATGAGGTGAAGATCAGGGATGAATTGGGTGGGAGCAGTTCTGGGATGGAAGCCAGGACTGTGTGTGCTAGGCATAGGCAGATAGATGCTCTACCCCTGAGCTACATCCCCAGCCCCTTTTGAAAAAAAAAAAAAAAAAGTTTAAAACAGGCTCCCACTAAGTTGCTCAGGCTGGCCTTAAACTTGTGATCCTCCTGCTTTAGCTTCCTGAGTAGCTGAAATTACATACCTGTACTACCACACCTGACCTGGGATGAATTTTCATGAAAATTGAATGTTTGAGCCAGGCGTGGTGGTGCATGCCTTTAATCCCAGCAGTTGGGAGGCTGAGGTAGGCAGAGTGTTGTGAGTTTAAGGCCGGCGTGGGCTACAACATGAGCAAGGCTGGCTTGAGCTACATAGTGCGACCCTGCCTCAAAATACTAGGGCTGGGAGTTTGGCTCAGCAGCTTTTGCACCTGCCTGACAGGCGCGAGGTTGTGAGTTTGATCCCCGGTGCCACAAAAAAAAAGAAAGAAAATTGAATGTTTGAGTTTCCTTTGGCAGAGAGAATGATGCAAGTGGTCTGTGATAATGGGAGACACAGAAAGAGGGAGAACTCGCAGATCAGGGCTGGGGACGGCTTCACTCCAGCATCTGCGCTGCTGCAGACCTAGCCACTCACAGGTAGATGACAGCATGAATGGCCTTTTTTTTTAATTATTGGATTTTGTGGTGGTAGAAACCTAGGGCCTTGCACATGCAGGGCAGATGCTCTCCCACTGAGCTACATCCCCAGCCCTAAAAAGCAGTGACATCTTATTTACACAGTATTCTCATACTATCGGGGGTTTGTGCGCCATGGTCTTTTTAATTAGCATTTGTGGGAATATACTTGACGAAGCTGAAGGAGTTGAATGCTAGTGATAGAGTGCTTTAAGACATTTAGCAGTATTGTATGCATGTGAAATGCAGACAATAAACACGTCTTTAGGAAAGTAATTTTTTAGAAGTGTATGGCTGGAGGATGGCATATTTTGCAGCTGTTTGTTTACCTTGGCTCCCCTTTTTTGTGGTGCTGGAGATTGAGCCAAGAGCCTTCAATATGAGCTACATCTCCAGGCCTCTTTTAAATTTTGAGACTAGGGCTTGCTAAGTCACTACATACGCCCAGGCAGGGTTTGAACTTGGGATCCTTCTGCCTCAGTCTCCCAGGGTGCTGGGATTATAGGTGTGCACTTGGATTACCTTACCCCTTTCTTCATGGTCATTTGTCCTTGCAGAGCAGGTCACAGATCATGGTTTTTTTTTTTTTTTTTTTTTTTTTAGATCATGGTTTTGACTGCATTCTTTTCATGATGGATAACATGTCCTTTTCCTCCATGCTTCCATGCCAGTGGCAGAGTTAGAGGCTCCATTTGACTCAGGCAGTTCTGTGTCTTTCCTATTGCATCACAAATGTTTCCTGGGATTTCAGCGGGTTCCTGGGGGTAGCAACAGGATTCTTCCATTACGTTTTCCACAGGCCCTTCCTCTAGTGGCCCATAGTGGCCACTGCTGACATCCAGTGCTTCACCATGGCCAGTACCATCGTCATTTTTAAAGTCTATTATTTCTCTTATCCACAGCATGTACTAGCTGTGAACCTGATTTTAAATAGAGCTTCATTTCACCATGTATGTGAATACTCTGAAATACAGGAAAGGGGAGATAAATGCTTGATTTTTCCTTTTATTAAATTTCAGGACAATGAGTTGATATCCTCGCAATTCAAAGGTTTTCTTTTCTTTCAGTGAGGTGCTTGGAATTGAACTCAGGCCCTCATGCAAAGGCAGGCACTCTGCCATTGAACTACAATGCAGTCCTTTTTAAAATTTTGCTATAGAGTCTCTCACTTAGTGGCCAGGCTGGCCTTGAACTTGTGCTTTTCCCTCCAGAGTTCTGAGGTTCCAGGGCTGCACCACTGCGCCCCTTCATCGGCTTTAGTGTTGAGCCTTTTGCTCAAGTCGTGTGGTGAAGCTTGGATGTCACTATCAGGCCGCGCACTGCAAAGCTGACTGAAAGCTGTGTGGGTGGCAGCGCTTGGCAGAGGTGAGGCTTTAGCGTAGCTGCCAGGACACTGCCCCCTCGCAAGCCATGAGTGCAGAGAGGTCTTGTCTCTTGGATGAGGACTTCTGGCTGCTGGATGTCACAGGTCCTGGAACAGAAGGAAGGTGGGGTGGGCTGTGGAGGGGTGATGGCAAGACCCACTTTCACTCAATCCTCTTTTTCAGCAAAGCACTGTGACTTGAGAGGAGCCAAGTGTTTTCCTGGCCAGATTCTCTCTGGCTTGGTCTCTCTCGAGTGTAGACCTTCTGTGTGGAAAGGGCTCCAGCCAGACTTGAGCCGGTCTTCCTGTGCGCAGTCTCCTGTGGTGGCCTCTCCTTCAACTCTGCCTCCCCAAGCTCCTTCACTTGTTCTGCTGAGCCCACCAGCCCACTGTTTCCCAGCCACTGGAATTGTGTGGCTAGTTCATGCCTGGATCATACTGCCCACTTTCTCTGACCTGTACTTGTGTTAAAAAAACAAAAAAACAAAAAAAAACGCTTTATTATTTTTTTTAGAGGAGTTGGGGAAAGGATAGAGAGGTAAATACTCAAGTTAGGCCAGAATGCTGCTCAAGATGATCAGTTTTTGGTAGCTGGGCTTGGTGGCACACACTTATAATTCCAGCACTTGGGAGGCTGAGGCAGGAGGATTGCCTCAAATTCAAGGCCAGCCTGAACTACAGAGTGAGATCTTGTCTCAAAAAACAAAAATCAAATGAGCAGTGTTTAAGATAATGATTTCTGGTACATTTTTCTTTTCTTTTCTTTTTTTTTTTTTTTTTTTTTTTGTGGCACCGGGGATTGAACTCACAACTTTGCGCCTGCCAGGGCAGGCGCTTAAGCCACTAAGCCAATCTCGCACTATGTAGGGTCGCACTATGTAGCTCAGGCCGGCCTTGCACTCGTGTTGTAGCCTAAGCGGGCCTCGAACTCACAAGGCTCCTCCTACCTCAGCCTCCCGAGTGCTGGGATTAAAGGCGTGCGCCACCACGCCCGGCTCTCTGGTACATTTTTAAAAAGTAGTTTAATGTATACATTGATATTAAAATATGTATCTCTGATTACAGCAAGTTATGGTTTGGTTGATTGTTTCTTTTACAGGACTTTAAAATGATAAATAAAGAATTAAGCGCAACCAAATTTGTGGCAGTAATAGCAGAAGATAATCCTTTCATACATGATGGAATTGACAGCAACTTTGAACTTGAGGTTTGTAAAGCTGTGTCAAATGGAACAAATCTGATTCAGGGTGTTTGTTTTGCTTTGGATACCAAGAACCAAGATTTAATGGAAAATATGAAGCCAAATACATAAAATGATACATATGCATACACACATGTACATGTACTTGTATCCTTGATGGGATTAGAATACTAGAGATTAAGGATATTGCAGTAGCTCTTTTTTCACTTTTTTTGTGAGGGTCTCACTGTATATTCCAGGTTGGTATTGAACTCACTGTGTAGCCCAGGCTGTCCTCAAACTCATGGCAATCCTCCTGCACCACCACACCCAGCAGAAGGGTACTGCAGATGTCAGAAACGATGACTAAGAAATGAACTCCCAGACCAACCGCTGGCCCACCTCTTAGTGCACCAGGATGAAAGAGACGCCTGTGTTTTCTTATGTTTCAGCTGGTTTTCCTGGAATTCTTTGAGGCTCTTATATCTTTCTCACTCACCTTTGTTCCTGACCAAAGGACTAAATTCTCTTTAAATGTTCCATATGATGACTTGTCTGGAAACAGATGTGGAAGTACTCATGCACTAATAAATCAGGTAATGATACCTTAGAATTTACAAAGCAAGGAATGGTTTAACCTTCATCAAAATGATCTTGCATTTTTGTAAGCCTTCCAGGAAATAGTTTAAGACTTAAGAAAATGTATGATGGATGTTCACATTTTGAAAAAAGAGTACTGTTTTTTTTTTTTTAAAGTTAGGAGGCATATGTATTTCCTGGTCAAGGCCCAGGAAGGCGACTCCTAGCCCCAGCAGTGGAACTATCAGCGAAGTCTGTGTGCTTACTGTCGGCACCAGGCTAGACAATCTGAGTTGGGTTGTTGTGTGATCTTTTATTACATGTATGTAGAGTTTATGAAAAAAAGAAAAATCTGTCCCAGAGCACAGCTGTTAGGGAACAGGTCCCCAAGGCTGGAGCTTGCTCCAAAGATAGTTGCCCTAGGTGCCACCACTGGATGCTGGCAGCATAAGGACTGTGCTGGGAGTTTTAAGAAGGATCCAGAATCTGGGTCAAATTCAGAACAGCCAGTGTTTTGGTGGCAATTTCAGTTTAGTGGGCTTGAAGGATTTCTGATTTTTGAGATATTCATCTGGAGGCACAGGGAGAGCCTGGGGGCCCAGTGAGACCCTGAGCAGCAAGACTGTTCAGAGCCTGTCAGTGAGGCAGCCTCTTACTGTGGGCCAAGGAGCATCTCTTTCCACACATCCTTGGCACATGCCTTGGATTCCTCGTAGGGAGGTTGGGGGCTTCATGTTCATTTCTATATCTCAGTGCCACCACGTTAGCCTGCTAGGCTCTGACCGATGCCTTCTCCAGGTCGTCTGGCACTCTTTTCTGAGGGAAACAAATGTCCACCTTGAATTGATTTATAATTTCATGGATGGTGTAACAGTTTTTCTTACTGTGATAAAACACCAGAGGCAAGCCGGGCGTGGTGATGCACGCCTTTAATCCCAGCACTCGGGAGGCTGAGGTAGGCGGAGCATTGTGAGTTCGTGGCCGGCTTGGGCTACAACATGAGCACAAGGCCGGCCTGAGCTACATAGTGCGACCCTGCCTCAAAAAACCAGGGCTGGGAGTTTGGCTCAGTGGCTTAAGCGCCTGCCCTGGCAGGCGCGAGGTTGTGAGTTCAATCCCCGGTGCCGCAAGAAAAAAAAAACAACAAAAAAAAAAACCACCAGAGGCAGGATAACTTTATAAAGAAAAAGGCCCTAGAGGTTCAAGGGCTCACATCTGCTGATGGTCTTGCTGGCAGTCACAAGTGGCATAGGGCATCATGTGGCAAAAGATAGCATGTCTCTGTGTGTATCTGGTCTACCTCCCTCCTCTTCTTTTTTTGTCTTAAAGAGAATAAAACCCAACAAAACAAAACAGTAAAAAAAAAAAAACAAAAACAAAAAAAACAAGAAAACAGTAAAGTAATCAAGACAAAGCAGTGAAAGTGGTACAGAACTTCAAAGTAGGATAATAGGATATCAACAATGGCTACCATAATATATCTTGTTATCTTTGTAATAGTTGTCCATTCCATCAGACATAGTAAAATCAAAGAAAACAAAACAGAATAAAACCAATCAAAACAGAACATTGAATAAAACAAAACAATAAATTGGAACAAAACAGAATAATATTGGATTTCAAAAACTGTCAAGACAGAAGGAAATCCCCCATATTTGCTGTACTGCATACTGTTACCCTGCTAGTAGGTGCTCAGACTACCAGCTTTAGTCAGTCAAACAATACAAGCATTTAGTTTTTGTGTGTGTGTGTGTGCCTCAGTTGCTATCAACTCAGCCTGTCCTCCAAACCAGCTGGTTGCTTATGGGAGCAGGGAGTTCTTGATTCTCAGCTGGTGTGCTGGTCAGCTCATGGGAGGGGCAAACTGGTTTCTCTCTTCCTGGACCCCACATGGTTTGCATGGCTTACTGGAAGGGCTAACTGGCTTCTTGAAGTACTCCTCCCAGATCCAGCATGGCTTCTGCCAATTCACAATATCGCCCTCTTCTTATAAAGCCACCAGGTTCAGTTGCGGGGCAGCACCTTATAACCTTAACCAATCCTGATCACTTCGCAAAGGCCTCAGCCCACACAGTCTGACTCCATAGTCAGATTAAGTCTCTACTCTTTTCATGCCTCAAGGCGAGGATTAAATTTCAACACATGAAGCCTTGGGGGACATTCAAGCCCCAGCCAGACTACAACAGGTAGCACCCCCACAGCTTTTGAAAACAAAGATGTGAACATCTGCAGAAACCTGCTCAGGTTCACTCGCAGTTTTCTTTTGTTGCAGCACTGGGGACTGTGTAATTTCTTTGTTCTTTGTATAATGCATTACAGTAATTTGGTCTAGGGGGTAGTTCCCCTCATTCTTTTCTGGAAATGGAAAATTCATGTCATGTTCCAATTCTAATTACTGTTCCCTTTTGATGAAAAATTTGGGAATCATCAATTTAAAATTAAAGAAAGCTCAGTCTTGCTCAGCTCACAACTTCACATGTTTCAGTAATCTGGGGAGGTCCCAGAGAGGGCAAATAAGCTCTAGACATCTGGAAAAGCTGCCACCTCTTGTATTGACAGCTGAGTATTCTAGTGGAGTCATATCTTGAAAATACTGGAATACAAAACAAACTGGTCAACCTGCAATTCAATATCCAGAAAAAATACCTTTCAAGAAAGTGAAGATGAAGCAAGTGGACTCTGGAGAAATGGCAGTTGGAGGTATCTGTAATCTATCCACATAGGGTACAGTTTCGCCAGCAGAATCTGATGTAACTCTTTGGAACTCTGGGGTCTCTTGAAGGCCTTCAACTTCTGGGGGCAAGTTTAGAATACAAATTTCAGTCAGTCCTAGCTCTTAGTCAGGTGTCAGAGCAGGGTGTGGGAGCAAAGGGAGGCAACAAGACCCTGTCCTCCAAATATTTGGGGCTACTTTCTGACCCCCAATTTCTGATTCTGACCACAGAGCTGCAGATACAGAGGTAGGCAGCCATTGGTGCACCCCCTAACCCTTTTTGTATAACCGCCAGCTTTTGGCTGTTGTCACGTCCAGGGCATTTAAAAGGCCAGCACTCTTCCACATTTTTTTTCCCATTTTTCATTTTTTTCTTTTCCCCATTTTGGGAGCCAGACACTAAGGACTAAGGCATTCAAAAGCAGCAACATATATGGAGAAAATAAAAATGCCCAGAAAAAGAGGAAGGCACCAAACGAGCCTGAGATGACCTTCAGTTTACACCACCAGCTCATCCCTCAGCATAGCAACAGCCTATAAGAAGCCAAAGCAAAACCAACAAACCACAGCAAATTCTGGAAGAAAGGGAGACTCAGATTTAGAGTTGCTGCATTATTAGGTTCAAATATTCAGTTAAAAAAAAAAAAGACATACACAAAGAAATAGGGAAGTGTGTTTCATTGAAAGGAAAAGGTGAACCAAGAGAAAACATGGCAGCAGACTTACAAGACTTTCAGACAAGTCTTTGAGACACTAGGAGTACTAAAGGAAGATGTAGAGAAAGTCAAGAAAGTGATATATATACGGAGTGGAAGTATCAACAAAGATACAGAAAAATGCCAGAGCTAAAAAGTACAAGAACTGAAATGGGAAGAAAAAAATCACTAATGTGATTCAAAGGCAGATTGAGAAAGCTGAAGAATTAGTGAAATTGGGGTGGGGTACAACTCAATGGTAGAGCATTTACCTGGCATAAATGAGGCCCTGGCTTCCACCACCAGTACAGGAAAAAAAATCAGTCAATTTGAAATAAAACAAAAAGGGCCGGGAGTTTAGCTCAGTGGCTTAAGCACCTGCCTAGCAGGCACGAGGGTGTGAGTTTGATCCCCAGTACCAAAAAAAAAAGGTTTAGTTTTAGTGGGGCGTGGTGGTGCACACCTTGAATCCCAGCACTCGGGGAGGCTGAGGTAGGTGGAGTGTTGTGAGCTTGAGGCTGACCTGGGCTATGTGAGCAAGGCCAGCCTGAACTATATAGTGCAGCCCTGTCTCAAAAAAAATAGGGCTGGGAGTTTGGCTCAGTGGCTTAAGCACCTGCTTGGCAGGCATGAGGTTGTGAGTTCAATCCCTGGTACCCACGAAAAAAAAATTAAGAAAAATGAAATGATAAGTCTGAGAAGTAGGGGAAAAAAAAGCGAAAAAGGGTGAACAGAACCTAAGGGACATAGGGAATATCACCAAGTAGATGACTTATGTGAGTCCTAGAAGATGAGTGAGAAGAGCAGAAATTAAAGAAAAAAAAAAGTGACCCACATTTCAACAAAAGACATGAATATAAACATCCAAGAAATTCAACAAACTTCATGCAGGATGAATTCAAAGAACCACATAAACATTCAAGAAATTGAACAAACTTCAAGCAGGATGAATTCAAAGAGCCACACTAAGACATATTATAATTAAGTTTTTGAAAGACAAAGAGAATCCTGAAAGCATCAAGAGAGAAGTGACTTGTCACTTACAAGGGACTTGTAGTAAGATTGTCAGATTTCAAATCAGGTGTGGTGGTACATGCCTGTAATCCCAGTACTCCAGCAGGCTGAGGCAGGAAGACTGCAAGTTCAAGCATAGTCTAAGCAATTTAGTAATTTAATGTGACTCTTTCTCAAAACACAGGCCTAGGGGAAACAAACAAACCCACAGACCCAGGTATATATAGCTAAGTGCAAAAGCCCTGAGCTCAATTTTTAGTGCATGTAAAAAACAAAAAGATTGCTGGGGTGGTAGCGCAGAGACACAGTGGCCTGACTGGCAAGCATGAGGCTGAGAGTTTGATTCCTGGTACTAAAAAAGAAAAAAAAAAGTTTGTCAGATTTCTTTCTTTCTTTCTTTCTTTCTTTCTTTTTTTTTTTTTTTTTTTTTTTTTTTTTTTTTTTTTTTTTTTTTTTTTTTTTTTGTGCCGGGGATCGAACTACAACCTTGAGCCTGCCAGGGAGGTGCTTACACCACTGAGCTAAATCCCCGGCCCTATTTTTTGAGACAGGGTCTCACTATGCAGTTCAGGCTGGCCTTGAACTTAACTTTGTAGCCCAGGCTGGTCTCAAACTCACAATGATCCTCCTAACTCAGCCTCTCGAGTGCTGGGATTAAAGGCGTGCACTACCACACCTGGCTGATTATCAGATTTCTTAGTGACCTTGAAGGCCAGACGATGGTACACTGATATATTTAAAATATTAAAAGAAAAAAAAAAACCCTCTTAACCAAAAATCCTATATTCAGCTAAACTGACCTTTGAAAGTTAGGGAGAAATGAAGACATTCACAATAAGAAGTGGGGAATGAGTTCCCACTAGACCTATTGCACATGAGATCATAAAGGAAGTCCTGCAGGGTGAAAGGATGCTATCAGACTGATTGCTTTACAAAAATCAAAGTTAACCTCTTAGTGGTCTACAATAAAAACTTCTCTTCATCAAAGGGCACTGTCAGCTGATGGTGGAGGAGACCATGTATCTGATAAGGATTAAGGCACAGAACACACAGATCACTCCTAAAACAGTAGCAAACTAGCCCAGTTAAAAATGTGCAGATGTCCTGAATACACATTTCTCCAAAGAAAGCACACAGATGGCCAACTGGCACGTGGAAAAATGCTCGGCGTAACTGGTCACTAGGAAACGCAAATCAAAAGCACAGTGAGACTATCTCATGCCTGTTAACAGGGCTGCTAACAACAAGAAGAATGATAAATGTTAGTGAGGGGGTAGGGAAAATGAAATCTTTGCGAATAACTATGGGGGATGTAAAATGGTTCAGCCATAGTGGAAAATAGTGATATGGTTTAGATCTAAAATAGCCCCCAAAGCCCCTTGTGTTCAAAGATGACTGGAGCATGTGGGCGCTGTACTGATCCACTGATGAGTTCAGAGCTGACTGTGCTGTTAGGGGCGAGGCCTAGTTGGAGGTGATCACTAGGGGCCAGGAGCTGCAAGGCTGTATTGTCTCCAGCTCGTCCCTTCTCTGTCTGCTTCCTGGCTGCCACAGGGTGAGCAGCTTTCCTCTGTCACACCATTTCTGCTGTGGAACCATCTGACCGAACCCTTTGAAACCATGAGCCAAAATCTGTCCTTTAAGTTGCAGATGTCCAGTATTTTGTCTCAGTGATAGAAAAGTGACCAATGCAAACAGCAGTTCTGCTTTTGGCTATACTGTAGCACCTCAGTTCAAGAATGCTTTTGTTTGTGAATAATTTGGTTTGTAGACAGAAGTACTGGGCAAAATTTTGTTTTTGTTTGTGAACTTTTTATCAGGTGATGAACATGACCATGGTCATCTTTTCTAGAATCGTGGAGTAAATTAAGTTCATCCCAAAAGAACTGAAAGCAGGGTCTTGAAGGGTAATTTATATACCCATGGTCATAGCAGCAGCATTCACAATAGCTAAACATCACTGATGTCCATACAAATGCATGGAATAAGCAAAATGTGGTATATACATATAATGGAATATTATGGAGCCTTAGAAAGGAAAGAATTTTGACACAATCTTCAACATGGATGAACTTGGGGATGTTAATGATAAATGATATAAACCAGTCACAAAAGGATAGTACTGTGATTCCACCTGTATGGGGTGCCTAGAATATTGAAATTCATAGGGATCGAAAGTAGAATGGTGGTTGATCAGGGGCTGGAGGGAGGAAAAACAGGGAGTTACTGTTTAATAGTTTCAGTTCAGCAGGATGAAAAGAGTTCTGCAGATGAATGCTGATGGTTGTAGGGGACTTGGCCAGGAATAAATGGTTAAGCTATAGGACAAAAGTGCACAAATAATTAAACCACGCGGCAAAAAGCATGCAGGCCCTATGAAAAATAAATGATTAAACTGGGGGGCAAAAGCACACAGCGTGTGTGAGAATCAAATGGTTAAACAGAAAAAAAAAATTAGATTAGTGAGGCATGTTGTGTCTGGCCATTGTCCTTCCCCTTTTCCCAGGAAAGCTGCTTAGCCTTGAGATAGTTCCTAACGCAAGCTGCTTGTCTCCTGCTTTTTTCTCTCTCTTTTTTCCCCCCTGGTACCATGGATCAAACTCACAACCTCACACCTGCCAGGCAGGTGCTTAAGCCACTGAGCCAAACTCCTAGCCCTATATTTTTTGAGGCAGGGTCACACTACGTAGTTCAGGCGGGCCTTGCTCACAACTCATAATGCTCCACTTACCTCAGCCTCCTGAGTGCTGAGATTAAAGGTGTGCGCCACCATGCCCAGCTTGCTTTTTTCTCTTACAGTGCTACTCTAAATAAAAGTCAGAGCATTCTCAGCTTGATGGCTTTTTCTTCTCTAGAGTCTCCCTGATGGCTGGGTGCTCTTGGTTTAGAATAGTCCCTCTGGGCCTCTTGGTGACTGAACCAAGTGTCATCTCCAAATAATCTTTTTCATCCTCTACACCGCTGCAGTTGCTCACTGCAACAAAGGTGATTACACAACTATGAATGTACTCAATAGCACAATGCAACTAAATATGGTTCAGATGGTAAATTTTTATGTATATTGTACCACAGTGTAAAAAAATGAAGAGCCAGGCATATAGGTGCATGCCTGTAATCCCAGCTACATCCCCGCTGAGCAGGAGGATCAAAGTTCAAGCCCAGCCTGGGCAATTTAGTCTTAAAATAATAAAATAATAAAAGGGCTGAGTTATATATTGTAAACATGTACTGATAAGAACAAAAATTAAAAATTGAGTAGCTATAGATCTGAAGGCTGGGAAAAGAAAGCACTGGAGATGTAACTCAGCACTCCATGGGTTCAATTTCCAGTACTGCAAACACACAGAGAAAACTGAAGATGAGATAAAGAATTCCCAAGCATTCAAAAACTGAAAGAATTCAGTTATCAGAAGACCAGCCACAATAAGGAACAGTAAAAGGAAGTCCTTTGAGCAAAAGGAAAATGTCACTGGATGGAAATCTAGATCCATTCAAAGGAAAGAGAATCATGGGATAGTAACTTTGTGAATAAAATTAAAAATTTTTGTGGTACTGGGCCTTCACACTGAATTACACCCCCAATCTTTTTTGTTTTTTTATCTTGAGACAGGGTCTCACTAAGTTGCTAAGTTGCCCCAACTGGGTCAGACTTGCAAGCCTCCTGCCTCAGTTTCCCAGCATGCTGGGATTATAGATGTATGCTACCATGCCTGGCTTAAATTTTTAAAAAGTCTTTAAAAGGCAGTTTATTGTTTAATGTAAGGATAACAGTGTTCATGAGGTTTATAATAGATGAAGGATAATAGCCTAAAGGCTTTAAATGGAAATGATGTACACATCCCCAGTAAAGCATAGGTTGTAAGATTTTTAATTAAAAAACTTATAAAATGTTTACAATGGATGTGGGCTGGAGGAGAACCAATAAACCAACCCCCTCCTGTGAGCTAGTGGCAGCCATGTGGGGTGGGAGGAGAACCCCCTCCCATGAGCCAGCCGGCACACAGGCTGGGACAGAAGACCACCCCCCCGACACACCCAAGCAACTGGCTGATTCAGAGAAACACAGGCTGAGATGATAGCAACTGAAGTAAAAAAACAACTTAATGCTCATATTGTTTGATTGACTTTGCAGGCCTAAAGCCAGTAGTCTGAGCACCTATTTAGAGGACAACAATATGCAATATAGTGACTATGGGGGATTGCTTTCTGTCTTGTTCCCTTTAAAAAATGTTTACAATGAACCCATTTCAAATATAAAGACAAAATAGGTGCAAAAAGTATAGAAAGTGATATACCACACATCAATATTAGGCAAAAAAAAAAAAAAAGTCTCAGAGTAAAGGATATTACAGCGACAGGGTGTTATTTCATGATGATAAAGTGCTCAGTTAAGTAAAAGGACATAAACCTAAGTGGGTAAGCTTCAAAATACATGTGGAAACTGATAAAAAGGAAGAGAAAATAGACAAAGCCATAATTAGAGATTCAACCCTGCTCCCCATAATTAATAGAGCAAGGAGATGGAATATGAGTAAACATCAAATTTAAACAGTATTATGAAGTAACCTTATCTAAATGCCAACAGCAGAATCCTCACTATTTTCCAGTATGTATGAAATATTTACCAAGGTAGACCCTATTCTGGGTCATAAAACAAATCCAGTAGTAAATCTGCACACAGTCCACCAAGATGAAGAGATCATATTATAACCATACAGGGGAGGAAAGCTTAGTAAAAAAATCACATGTGATTTCTGCACAACACATGCATGAATCTGAAAAGTTATGCCAGGTGAAAGAATCCAGGCAAGAAAGGGTGCACAGTGCATGATCACAGTTTTATAAAATCCTAGAAACTGCAGTGTGTACTGATAGAAAGCAAATCAGCTGTTACCGGGGCATAAGGGAGGGAAGGTAGTGTGTTTACTGTGTACTTTTTTGGTAAACATCAAATTTAAACAGTATTATGAAGTAACCTTATCTAAATGCCAACAGCAGAATCCTCACTATTTTCCAGTATGTATGAAATATTTATGTGTATGGTACTGAGGACTGAACTTAGGGCCTTTGGACTGAGTGACATCCCCAGCCCTCTTTATTTTATGAGATGGGGGTCTCGCTAAATTGCCCAAGCTGAGTTCAAACTTGAAATCCTCTTACCTCAGCCTCCCTGAGTGCTGGGATTATAGGCATACACTATCATGCCAGGCTACGTTCATGGTCTTATCGATGATTTCACAAGTGAAGACATATCCAAACTCACCAAACAGTATGCTTCATGTGTAGTTTACCTTACATCAGTTATACCTCAGTAAAGAAATGTGTGTCTGTGCAGACAGGCATGCATGTACCTCCGTGGAAGCCAGACTCACCCTCTGTGCTTGTCCTTGCTTAGAGTGCCCACAACAGGAGTCCAAGTGCAGTCAGAAGCCAGGAGTCGGACATCATTCACTACACCTGCACCCAGTCGTCTTCGAGCAAGTTAGGACTCGTGTCTGACTTTAAAACAAGGAAATCTGAGGTTTGTACTGACAGCTTGCCATGTCAGGTATGTGACACATTTGTAGTGGTGAGCAGATCACATATCTGTCATGTCAAGAGAGCTCTTCTGCCAGGTGTGACAGCTCAGGCTTGTAATTACCAGGACTGGGGGAGGCTAAAGCAGGAGGGCTGCCAAGTTTGAGCCCATGTTGGGTAGTTTAGTGTCTCAAAATAAAAAAGGATGGGGATGTAGCTCAAGGTGAAGGGCCTGGGTTCAATCCCCATTACCACTATAAAACAAAACAAAGCACGACACAAAAGAAAGAAGACTGTTCTTGTATAGCCGTGGGCCCAGCAGTAGAAAGAAGCCTGCCTCATGTGGACTTCCCACGCTGTTGAGGGAGGGAGACCCCAGCGAGCTCGCAGCAGCGGCGCGCATTTGGTGGGGCTTTGCGCTCTCTGCCCTGTGGGTCTGGAGGGGACCCACTCGGAACGGTTCCGTCCATGTCCAGGGACACAGCCAGTGTGTGTCGGAGCCGGCGGCTGGCGCCTGCTAGCACACACCACGAACTCTTAACACTTAGGAGGCAGGGAATGGCGCATGGCCGCTCCTCAGCCCGGTGGGAGGGAAGGGGCTTTCGGCTGCGCTGGGGAATGGCTGGTCAGGCAGCTCTTGCGGCCATCCTGGTCGGAGGTGATGGTGACTGAGGCTGAAGTGGGGGGCGGCCTGAGGGCCACGGGGTTTTGGAGGGTGGGCTGTGAGAAGGTCAGGGAAGGCAAAAGGGTGAGGCTGAAATGTTGGTCTTGAGCAGCCAGAGAAACGTGGTTGCTGTTTACCAGGATGGGGACCGGCCGGGTAGGGACAGGGATGAGGTTTGAAGGCAGAATTAAGGGGCAGGTTCTAGGCATGCGTGAGGTGTCCAAGTAGACATGGAGTGGTGATGGGAAGTGGCCATGTCGGGGACAGGGCTGCAGTCAGGGCTGAGCCCCAGCTGGAGACAGTGGGGACTACAGCATAAATATGAATGTATGAATCTAAGTTTGGTTTGTCATATATAATAAATGATCTCTTGGCAGAACTGGGAAGATTTTGAAACCTTTGTTTTTTGTTTGGGTGGGGGGAATACTCTCTCAATAGATGTAGTAATTGTTATTTCTCTCTATAATAATACAAATCTCAATATTTTATGCAGGTTAAAAAGCTAAACTAGCTCATAGGGGAAGGCCTCTATTTTCTAATTATTTATAATGTAAAAAAAAAACAAAAACAAAAACTAGTTTTCGTCCATAATGATGAAGTAATATTTTGCTTTATGATTTTTTAAAAATGCCAAAGCCTCAGATCAAGAAGTCTCTCTGTGATGACAGAAGTTCCAAAATGAATTCTAAACCTGCAGGAAAAGATCTGGCTTTTTTACCTGAAAATGGTGAGTATTTTAACTGGAGAACTGTAATATTTACGAATGGTTGCTTGTAACTTATACATAGGCTATGAAACTTTACAACCATCTTTCTTAGCTGAGGCAAGAAACTGAAAAGGAACATTCAGAAGTCAAAAAGAAGCTACGTGTGGTGGCGCACGCCTTTAATCCCCACACTTGGGAGATTGAAGTAGGAGGAGCATTGTGAGTTCAAGGCCTGCTTGGGCTACAACAAGACCGCAAGGCCGGCCTGAGCTACATAGTGCGACCCTGCCTCAAAAAACTAGGGCCGGGAGTTTGGCTCAGTGGCTTAAGTGCCTGTCTGGCAGGTGCGAGGTTGTGAGTTCGATCCCTGGTGCCACAAAAAAAAAAAAAAAAAAAAAAAAGATTTCAAGACGTGCTCATCAACTTGAAAAAACTTACAATTTATACATATTCACAGGATATCTGTAAACCTGGAGAAATGACCAGAACTGCAACACCAAGAGAAATTCTATAACAACATGTACCAGGAAATTTTATATATGTATACATGTGTGTGAGTGTGTGTGTGTGCATGTATATATATACATATATATATATATGGAGACTAACATATGGAGAAAAAGGTTATATATATATTTGTCAATTTACAACTTAAGAAAGCCAAAGCACTGAGCTTTACAGATCTTAGAAAAGAATATAGACAGAAATCCCACTTAGCTGGCAACAGCTCAGTACTGTAGCAGAATAGACTCCCCAAAATAATGTACAGATTTACTTCCAACTCCAACTAATCCCAATCCCAGTAGTTTTATGTATTTGACTAAATTATTGTAGTGTTCATTTGGAAAAAAGTAAAAAAGTAGAAAAGATATAAAAATATAAAAAGAAATCTAGAGACTAATTTTAGTTTTAGATATTAAAACTACTGAAAATGTAGAGCTACAAACTAGTTCTGGCAAAAAATAGGCCATGGTAAACACAAACGTAAGTATTTCACATATGTAGTAAAGTATATTTCTCCCTATTAAAGATGTATTGCTTAATAAATGGTGCTGGAATTGGCAAAGTTTGGGGAAAAGATTCAGATGGATTGTCTTGGTTACTTTCCACTCGTTCCTGAGACAAAAAAAAAAAAAAAACCTGACACCCAAAATTAGGGAAGGAAAGGTTTATTTAGCTTACAGTTTTTGGAGGTTTCGGTCCACAATCAGCCGGCTCCAAGGCAGGGTGGCATGGCACAGGAACAACACTTCAAGGCAGCAGCGGAGCAAAAGCAGCCAGAGTAAAAGGAGCAAGAGCAAGCCTCTTCTCCTCCTTTATATAGTACACAGGACATCCCCCCCTCCCCCAGGGTGGGTGTCACAAACATCCTTGCCTTCCTTTGCACAGGATGAGGATGTTTACCGAGTAAGACCCCTGGCTCCCTGCTGAGACTCTTAGCTAAACTTTTGACCTTTTCAAATTGACACAATGGCCAGGTAACTGCTTATGCTCTACACCCCAGGATGTAGAGCTGCTGCCTTACTTAATTAAGCTGCTACACTTCTCAAGTTGACACAATGTATAAACTCTAACATAGATTAAAGAGTTATTACAGTAAAACTCAGAATCATAACAATTAGAAGTATATACAGGTGAACATTTATATACTTAGTGTTGAAAAGTCCTTTGTAAGCATAAAAACAAGGCAAAAACTATCAAGAAAAATACTGTTAAAACTACTTAAGCTGGGGAGATAGCTCAGCAACACAGCGCCTACCTGACAAGGATGAGATCATGAGTTTGATCCCTGGAAAAAAAAAAGTGTAAAAACTACTTAAAAATCAGTTTGCGACAAAAGAACCAAGAATAAAATTTAAAGTGAAACCAATTGAGAAAAAGTTGAGAAACAGTAATATTCTCGAAATACTAAGAATAAAACAAGATAAAAAACAAGGAAAAGTCTTTTCACAAAACCTAAGTGATTCATGAATGTATTTTTTAAAATTCTCAACTTTACTAATAACCAGGGAAATTCAAATTAAAACAGCAAAATAAAAGATGTGCAGGACCCCTGGGCACCATCTCTGAAGAGGTCTTCATGCCTTGCCACCCACACTCACCCAAGCCAGGGCCCGCCGGGGTCCATGGGATGCACACATGCACGTCTCCGTTAGTCTCTGAACACTGCAGTGCCAGGCATCACGCCCTTCCTACTCTCCTTTCCCTCGGGGGCCATCACGTGGGCTCCCGCAGTGGGAGGTAGACAGTGGGGGTCCATTCAGATCCCACCTTCCTGTGGCACCTGGTCTCACCTCCTCTAGCAGAGCAGCCCAGGTAGAGAGAATGTGCTTACCTTCTTACTCAGCTCAGAGTTAAAATTTCTTCAAAGACCACGTAAGCAAGAGACAAGGGAGGTTTTTCCCCAGTGCATGGAAGACAAAGCTTCTGACATTTCCATGTCAGAAACCAAAATACTTAAACTATTTAGGAAGAAAGATAAGGACAGGCAGCAGGTGGCTCCAAGGCTGCGTTGACCATCAGTCACGTGCACTGCACACCCAGTTCACCCCACGTGGCCGCTGATGTGTCCTGCAGGACCTGCTGTCCTCACCGCCCCAGCCCCACGTGGGCCTAGACACAGGCCGCACTGTCAAACTGCCGCACAGCGTGAGAAAAGCCTCGGCAGGCACAGCAGGACTGCATCCATGCTCATTCTGATGAAACTTTATTTCAGAGAAACACGAGAAGTCCAAGGAGGACCAGAAGGAAAAGCCCACCACGTGGGACAGTAACACACACGCCTTCTTTGTGTACACCCTCTTCCATGCTTACAAACGCCAGGAAATGCTCAAGGAGAAGGTGAAGGAGCACCGCTTACAGGAGGCCGCGCTGGCTCAGCAGAGGAAGGCAGAGAACGAAGAGCTGGAAGCAAGGTATGGGTGTCAGGCGCCCCTCCTCCACACCAGGTGCTCAGCTGGCTTCTCTGACTTCCATTGGCAGCATTGGGACCACAGACAGTGGCTGAGACCTGGGGAACAAATACAGCCTGACATGGTGGTGCACCCCTGTAATTCCAGCACTCTGGGAGGTTGAAGCAGGAGGACTGCAAGTTTGAGCCCTACCTCAGTGACTTAGTGACTTAGGAAGACCCTGTCTCAAAATAAAAAATAAAGAAGGGCTGGATTCAACCCCTAGAAATAAAACAGTATCCGACTTCTGCTCCCACCATAGGGTCCTAAGCCTTTCCAGCATCTTTTCTTGTAATATTCGGTCTTAGTGCCTGGTTCCAGACACCTGGGCTTCTAAACCCTGGAGCCTTTGGAGGGACAAGAGAGTCTCTGGTACACTAATAGCCAATAAGATGACAGTAGTGGGCCCCTAGATCACTTTGCACAAGGCAGGGGTAGGGGAAGACTGGTTGCCAAAGGACCCAACTGTGTGCTTAGAGAGTTGGAACTTTCCACTTTGCCCCCTCAGCCACTGGGGGAGGGCTGGCTGCAGGCTAAGTTTTATTACTAGTGACCAACGATTTCATCAGTCATGGCCACAGACCACATGGGAAGCTCCACACCAACACTGAGCAGTGGCTGTGGTTGGAGAGTTCCTAGGCTGGTGAACAGAAGGGAGCTGTCCAAACTCTGCCAGGACAGAATCCCCCATGCTGAGACTCTTTGGGACCTTACCCTTTGTATCTTTTCATCGGGCTGGTTTTTTGTTTCTTTTTTTGTTTGTTTGTTTCTTTTCTTTTCTTTTCTTTTCTTTTTTTGTACTGTGGATTGAACTCAGGCCTTCACACTAAGATACAGCCCCAACCCTCTTCGAGACAGGATCTCACTAAGACACTAAATTGACCAGTGTTTGAGCTTTCCATCCTCCTGCCTCAGCCTCCCAGAGTGCTGGGATTACAGGTGTGTACCACTACCCCTAGCTTGGCTGCTGATTTTTATTCTTTAGAATATACTTTGAAAATAAACCAGTAAGTATGTTCTCCTGAGTTCTGTGGGCCATCCTAGCATGTCATGGAACCTGAAGTGGGGTTCACAGGCACTTCCAATCTACCTGTGAGCCTGCTGGTCACAAGTATGGGAGGCCTAGACTTGCCACTGGCATTTAGGGTAGGGTGGCCTGGTGGGGTCTGTGTGAACCCCAGGTAGACCGTGTCCAAATGAATGGAATGTGGGTGCCCCACTGGTGGCGGAGAGCTGGTGGGCGTGGGGAGGAAACCCTTGTGGCATCTGTCAGATTGTTGTGGGGAGTCAGTCTTCACCTGGTGCCAAGAGCTCGTGGTCACTGTGGCTGCCAGGGCTGTGCTTGGTGTCTAGGCAGTGAGTGCATCCTTCCTGGAAGCTCGCATGGAGAGGTCACAGGAGTATGGGCAAGCGCACAGCCCCCAGACCAAGTCTGTCCAGGCTGAAACCCAGCCCTGCCACTTGGACACGAGGGACCCCGGGTAGGGTCTTTCCCTTACTGTGTGCCTCCATCTGTTCACCTGTACAATGAGACGGCACCTCATGGGGTTTATCAGGTGTCAAACACAGGCCTGAGACACAGTCAGCCCCCAGAAATGTGAGCTCACCTCTGCAGTCACCTCAGGGGCTCAGCTTTATGTGGCCATGTGGGTCCCAGCACAGACATCTGTGCTTGGCCGTGAGCACGAAGCGTGGCTCTGTGCAGAGGATGATTACCTCAGAGGCCTTTCACGAGACCCTAGAGTGCTGCACAGATCACATCAGACATGTGGAAGCTGGATCTAGGCTTTCGACAGAGGGCTTCACTCACTAAATTCAGGCAAACTGATGGTAATTTATAGTTTTGCTCACAAGCACTGTTGAAATACAAGAGTGAATGACTTTACTTACCAGCTTAGAGCTGGTTTTGGAATTTCAAACAAACAAAAAAAGGGTTACTTTCTCATTTTTGTCCCTTAGGCTGAGTATCTTAAGGGAGGAAGAGACCAGGAAACAAGACCTTGAGATTGACATCACTGTCCTCAAGGAGCCCATGGACCTCCCGTCCTCATTGCCACCCCCCATGCCAAGCCCTCCCAAAGAGGACGTGGCTGTGTCCCAGGCCACCAAGTCCACCCCGAGCAAGAAGAAGAAGAAGTAAGGGCACTCAGTGCTGCAGGCTGGCCTCGAGGATTGGCAAACATCAAAGCTCAGACCCATGAGAAAACTGAATTTTACCTCTACTGCCCGTGGTCCGATTGGTCTGCTGCATCTGGGTGTCTTATACAGCCAATCGCTGAAAGGCCTGTACTTTGAAAATTCAGACAAATGAACACATATATATATGCCCATGTGCATTAAATGTTCAAAAGAATCAAAGTGAAGCAGTGATGATTAAATTTAGACTCTGATAAAACAGATCAGAGGGCAGTGTGGCATGGAGGAAGGGATTCAATGTTTCTTCAGACGCCTTTGCCTTCTCTGCATCCTGTCACTACCTGTGTCCTTCACACGCCACTTCACGTGGCCTCTCCCTGGTCCTCGTCCACCAATGCTCACAGCACTCTTTGTCCTATTTGAAAAATGCCACCCAGCAGCAACTCTAGGTATCAAGAAGATAAGAAGCAGGTGGTCAGTGTGTGGTTCAAAGAACTCTTTTAGTCTCAGCCAGAAAATTTTATAGTTAATAATTTATATGAAAGTTTAAGGGTAGCCACCAAAAGAATACGAACATAATCAAAGACTTCCACACTAGCAGTAGGAATATAGGAGATCACCAATCCAACAGAAAGCTACAGGGAAAGATGGCCAAGGAGAGGGCTGTAAACAGGAGAAACAGACGATGGTAAAGTGCATGTATACCAGTCACCACCAAAGTAAGCAGATGAGACACTCTTCCCTGCTCCCTCAGAGATCATTACATGGCACTAAGAAACAGAGCATGTGCCAGTGTTATTCTTTCCAAGGGAAACCTTTTTCTTTTCTTTTCTTGTATTTTATTTCTGGTCTTTTTCAAACAGGGTCTCGCTAGACAGCTCAGGCTGGCCTTCATCTCACTTTGTAGCCCAGGCTGGTCTTGAACTTGCAGCAATCATCCTGCCTCAGCCTTCCAAGTGCTGGCATTACAGGCATGTGCCACCATGCCTATCAAGGGAAACATTTTAAAACCACATGGGATGAAAATACATACATACAAAAAGATGTGCCAGGAGCTGACTGGAATAGCAAGTAATAGTACAGACCGACAAAGTAAACACCTGCACCACATGAAAATTAAGATAATGGTAAAAGGAGCAGCATTATGCATGCGCATTTCATCAGCCATGCAGAGCTAACAGAATCCCAGGGGAAGCTGCTGTCATGTCGGAAAAGACAGCAGGAGACAGTAAAGGCAGAGATAATGTAAGCAACAAAACTAAAAAGTATGAGTACATAGCTAGCAACCAGAATGCAACAGAGAAGAACTACTGACAAACATATTTTAGGTTAAAAAGTACAGTTGCAAATGCTACATCATGGACCATGATCGATTTCCAAGGCAGAAGCTGAGTCTGCAGAAAATGCACATAATAAACAAAGCTCAGTGTGAGTGGAAACTCAAAACCGCAGTGTTAAGCTATGATCTCAGCTCTTTGGGAGGCTGAGGCAGGAGGATCACAGGTTCAAGCCTAGCCTGGGTAACTCAACAACTTGGCAAGACCCAGTCTCAAAATAAAAAATTATAAAAGGGCTGGGGTATGTAGCTCAGTGTGAAGGCCGAGTATCACAAAACAACCAGCCAAGCAAACAAAAAGTGTAATCATAAGATGAAGAGGAAATCATAATGGAAACTTGAAATTATTTAGGACCAATGAAAATACTACACAGTGATGAAGCTGCTCCTCTTCCCTAACAAAAAGGCCCACACAGATTAGGCAGAAGGGACTGTGGAGTCATATTTCACCCACACCAAAAATTAGGGTAAGTAAAATTCAGCCAGAATTCCTCTCCACAGTGAGGAGACAGACAGCACTGTGGCTCCCCGGGAGTCCCTGCAACAATGAGGAACCTTTCTGTTTCAACACTGGGTAGCCTGACTTCTCTGCAGCAGACCTGGTCTAACAGTCCCAGGTAACACTGAAGATAAAAGTCAGGCCTAGCAATTATTTGGGCGAATGTCTGGTTCTTGCGGTCTCAGGACTGAGGAAAGGACCCCAGCTCAAACCAAACGCTGCCTGAGTTTTTACAACCCCAGGGCACGAGCCAGGAACCCAGAGACCAAGGCAGACTACAGCAGCAAAAGAGAGACTCACTGCAAAACCAGAATTTTAAAAACTTTTTAAGAATTTATTAGTCTTATTTTCCAGTAAAATATTCACATAATGTCAAAAGAATGAAATGATATATAGCTGACTATCTTTAATCAATTCCACATAAATATTTAAAATCTAAAAACCTCAAAGGATCATCAGACTGAGTAGAAATTTGATTCTTCAAAGCAAGTATTGCTTTACTATTGTCATTAATCCAGTCAATAATATGACCAATAACTTGCAATGGTAAACAAAATGTTCGCTGAGTTTTTTAAAAGATGTTTTTGGTGAGCCATTGTCAGTCAATCCAAGAAGAAGATGTTATTGAACTGCGTGGCACAAAGTTTTTTTACTTCTTCTGCAAAGAGAACAGAAAACAGTGTGTGTGAGCAACAGAAATTTTTTTACTTAAAAGGTTACATGATACATACATATTAGTACTTTAAATTCTTCAGGAATAAAGTTGGGAGTCAAATATCTGCATTGATTTTGCCTTAAAATTCTAGAACATAGGCAAAAAATTGTTAACAGATTTGGGTTTGGAGAACCCTAACACACAAGACCTCAGTACTCCCCAACATGCTCCTCTGGGCCTGAGAAACAACCTGGTGAGAAGAGTCCCGTACCCGAGACACCCACAGGCTGGGGTGTTAGGAGCACAACATCGAAGATACCGTCAGGCTTGAGAAATTCCGGCGAGCATCACAGAAACTCTGGACCCAACCTTAAATTAGATCAAGTGCTCCAAGGGGTATCATCTTGATTTTACTAAATTCTCATTTTATTTTATTTTTTTAGTACTGGGACGTGAACCGAGGGCCTTCATGTTGAACTACATCCCCTACCTTTCCCCAGACTGGGCTCAAACTTGTGATCCTCCTGCCTCAGTGTCTCCAAGTGCTAGGATTACAGGCAAGAGCCACCAAATGCAGTTTAAATTCTTTTTTTTTTTTTTTTGCGGCACCGGGGATTGAACTCACAACCTCGCGCCTGCCAGGGCAGGCGCTTAAGGCACTAAGTCAAACTCCCGGCCCTGGTTTTTTGAGGCAGGGTCACACTATGTAGCTCAGGTCGGCCTTGCGCTTGTGTTGTAGCCCAAGCTGGCCTCGAACTCACAACACTCCGCCTACCTCAGCCTCCTGAGTGCTGGGATTAAAGGCGTGCGCCATCACGCCTGGCTTAAATTCTCATTTTAAATGGCACAGGTACTACTGATGTTTTTAATGCACATAAATACCAATATAACTATTAATATAAAGAGAAAAATGTAACAAGCCCTACAACATGATGAGAAAAAAAACCCTCACACCTCACTTTCCTAATCACCTGCTTATGGGGTGCGTCTCCCCTACCTGTAGGGTGCTTGCTCCAGGTCAAAGGGAGAGCAGCAAAATGGCCCAACCACCACCCTTCTCCCAGGGCGATGGTTCTCAGGACCCCAAGAGCAGCTGCCAGGCCGCACTGTGGAGACCAGCACAGCCACTGTGGCCAAAGGCGGAGGAAACCTGTGCCCTGCCCCCTGGAATGCACAGATGCCCACAGCTGGACCTGCCACACGAATCCAGCCCCTCTTTGTGGAAGTGTTTCCACCGCAGCACATAAAAAGGGTTATTTTTAAGCAGAGCACACCAAGCCATGAGATTTTTCTTAGCTTTATAGATAATAATTTTCTTTTTATCACTATCAAGTTTCTTGTACTACAGGGGATAGAGAAATGTACAATGAAGGCATCTGGTCAAAATTTCAAGTCATTTGATCTGTTTATCATGCTTCTTGACATACTAAGGAGTTCAAATCAGAACAAAACAGTGGCACTAAAATTCTGCTCAAATACCAAATCCTGTTTACCATTGACTTCAATCAGGTTTGCATTTTTTTGATTCAAAATAACATACAGCTCCCGCTGATCCGACTTTTTCCCAACCACCCAGTAATCACTCATGGCTTTCACGATGATTTCTTCATCTTCATCTGCTCTGTAAGACAGGAGTTTCAGAAGGCATGTTTATTACATACATAGCCAGACAGAAGGAAAAACCCCCAACATTCCAAAGCAAGGAGCACGACAGAGACGGTCATTTCTGAAGCCTGGGGTGTCGCATGGGAGTGGACAGGGACTTCTGGGTTTGGGGTGTGTCTGGAAGCAGCACCTTTGAAGGGGCTGTGGGTCACTGAGTTTTGAAGACAACGCTTTCAATATCTCTTCTTAACAAGGGGGCAGCTAATTTGAGTAGTCGGGACTACCTGGTAAAATCACTGTTGATGTCACCTAGAATCTTCATTAGATCCGGGTGAACGGACGTAAGTGACACGCTGGGCGTTTTCCTCATGTGAATTGTACTCTTCTCTGCCAAGTTCATGTGGTTAAAGTAGATGAACTTAAACTGGGGTTCCTTCTCAGACCTGTAAACACACGTCACGAAGACAGTGACTTTCTGTAAGAATACCCACACGACACAGCCGCACTGTGACTTTGCAACCACATGGCTAAGGCCTTGGACTTTCAATGATGAGACTGGTGAATTACGAATGAGAAGTTCATTAACATTCAGTGGTAACGTATGTAATATTCAATGTGACAGAATTTTCCAGAGAGCTGTGGTATTTTTTTTGTTTTGTTTTTTGTTTTTTTTGGTACCAGGAGTCAAACACGACGTTGCGCTTGCCAGGCAGGTGCTTATACTGCTGAGCTAAATCCCTGGCCCCTCAGAGAGCTGTTTTTTAAACACTAAAAGTATTTTAACCATTACATGGTGATTTCCTAAATAAGACTATTGTTTTTTTTTTGTTTTGTTTTGTTTTTTTTTGCGGCACCGGGGATTGAACTCACAACCTCGCGCCTGCCAGGGCAGGCGCTTAAGCCACTGAGCCAAACTCCCAGCCCGGTTTTTTTTTTGAGGCAGGGTCGCACTATGTAGCTCCGGCCGGCCTTGTGCTCGCGTTGCAGCCCAAGCCGGCCTTGAACTCACCACGCTCCGCCTACCTCAGCCTCCCGAGTGCTGGGATTAAAGGCGTGCGCCACCACGCCCGGCTAAGACTATTGTTTTAAAATGCAAATGAAATCCATATAAGCTATTTCTCATCTAGTGGAAATGTTAGCAAGCCATGACCCTGTGGCCAAATCTGGACATTTTCTAAATAAACTTTTACTGGAACACTGCCGTCCCCATACACTGAGAGAGTATCTATGCTGCTTTCAAGGTAAAATGAGAGTTGTGTAGTTGCAATACATACAGCCCATGATGTTTAAAACTTTCACTATTTGGTCCTGACAGAAAAAGTCTCCTGCCCCGGTTTAGGACACTGACACCATTTAACACTGGCGAAGAATGAACAAGGTGTATACTGACGAGCTGCATGCCTCAAGTTTACAGTCATAAAACAAAACCTTCCATTAAGTGGGGTTTTTTGCGGGGCACATGTCTGTAATCCCAGCACTTAGGAGGCTGAGGCAGAAAGATCTAGAGCTAGAGGCCAGCCTGGGATACACTGTAAGACCAAAAGCCCAGTGTGGTGGCGCATGCCTATAATCCCAGCTCTTGGGAGGCTGAGGCAAGAGGCTCATCATCAGTTCAAGGTCAGCCTGGACTACATAGTGAGTTCAAGGCCAGCCTGAACTGCATAGCACCTGTCTCAAAAACAAAAAAACAGACATACACCCAAAAACAAACCATCCAATTAACATACAAACTTTCTCATCATTCTCAATGGAAATCACACTGTAATGTACTTTTCTGGTAAAGTAAAATAACATTTTAATTGGAATCACCTCTTCCCCTCCCCTTCTATGTCTACCCCACCCCTTCTCTGGTGGTACTGGGGATTGGACCCAGAGCCATCACACTGAATTACATCCCTAGGTCTTTAATTGTGTCATGTTAGCCAGGCGTGGTGGCACACACCTTTAATGCCAGTACTTGGGAGGCTGAGGTAGGTGGAGCATTCTGAGTTTGAGGCCAGCTTGGGCTACAACGTGAGCACAAGGCCAGCCTGAACTACATAGTGCGACCCTGTCTCAAAAACTTAGGGCCGGGAGTTCGGCTCAGCGGCTTAAGTGCCTGTCTGGCAGGCACGAGGTTGTGAGTTCAATCCCCGGTGCCACAAAAATAAATAACATAACATAACACAATAAAACATAAAAAAATAAACTGTGTCATATTGACACAGGACCTCATCAAGTTGCCCAGGCTGCGCTTAAACTTGTGACCTGCTTGTCTCAGTCTCTCGCAGTGCTGGAATCACAGATGAGGGCCACCATACCTGGCTTCCTTTTTCTTAAACTTACTGGGTGATGCTACTACAGTTCATCCCACACCAGAGCCTTACATCTTTGGAGAGAACCATGGGGACAGGTGGGCCACACAGTTCAAAGGGTGCCTGTCCCTCCCTCCCACTGTGCTCTCCTGTACATCCGGGGCTGGAGGAGCTGGGGCTCGGCCTACACTGGGCTCAGAAGCCTCTCCGCTTCCTGCAGGGCCAGCAGCCGTGCTCTGGAGAGCTGAGGGTGCTGGAAACCCGACAGTGGACAAACGGGTCACTACTGTAATGTGGGCGATTTAGTTTCCAGGACAATGAAAGTAGTTGTCTAAAACCAGAGTTTGTTTTTGGTAAGTTCCTAACACTAAGAAAAGTAGGCACTTCGGAGGCTGAGGCAGGTGGATCACCATCAGTTGAAGGCCAGCCTGGTCTATGCAGTGAGTTCAGAACCAGCCCGAACTACATAACAAGACCCTGTCTCAAAAAACAAAACAAAACAAAAAAAACCCAGTTCTTCAGGGAGTTAAAATGAGTAAAGTGGAATGTGGAATCTTTCTAATCTCCTTTCTATGAAGTATAATACAAAAGCAGATCTGAAAAACTGCTATTTACAAAGTGCTATTATTGAAACAAGAAGACACCTGTTCACATTCAAAACCCAAGGATAATTTCTCAATCTCTGGTCTTATTAGTAATAAAATTAAGATCCAACTGTGTATTGATTTTTGAAATAGCAATAGCTGTATTTACCTGGTATCTTTTCCAAAGAGTTAAAACCAAACATTTTAACCACCTTTTAAGCATCAAAACTTTTTTTTTGTTTTGTTTTGTTTTTGCGGCACCAGGGATTGAACTCACAACCTCGCGCCTGCCGCTGAGCCAAACTCCTGGCCCTAGTTTTTCGAGGCAGGGTCGCACTATGTAGCTCAGGCCGGCCTTGCGCTCGCGTTGTAGCCCAAGCTGGCCTCGAACTCACAACGCTTCTCCTACCTCAGCCTTCCGAGTGCTGGGATTAAAGGCGTGCGCCACCACGCCCGGTTCAAAACATTTTTTTTAAAAAGCAAAATCATATACATGTCTTGCCATCTTAGAGCATACTACACAGTTAACTGTGTCAGTGTAGGAAACTATAAACAGGAAAATAGCTCAGAATTCTTTGTGATGACTTCAGCAGCTTAGTATATAAAATAGCTATAGTACAGTGATATCTTCGAAACACAGGGAAGTCTATCTTCAGTGGTCACATTCTGTGCCTTTGCACTTGTATGCCCACTAAATCTTATTTTTATTTTATTTTATTTATTTATCTTTTTATTTAAGAGAAAGAAAAAAGACACATATAAGAAAGACAAAAAGCAAAAGAGACAAACAAATGACTAGAGTAAATGCACAAAAATAACATTACAGGTTTACAAAACAGGATGATGGAAACTTGACAATGGTTGCAATACTGCGTATTGTTATCTTCAAAATGACTGTTTACGTTAACAGATATAGACATGTAAAATTGATCTAACTATATGAGTATCAATTGTTCTCTCTAAATAACTAATACATTCAGCAGTATGTTCGCTTTAGTTATCTTACATATACATATATACAGATTTATATCTTTTCCTTTTCCCTTCCCTCTTTCCCCCTTTTCCCTTCCCAATTACTTTTGCTCTTCGAGCTGTTTTTTTACCCTTACATAGTATTTATTATAGATTTTGGATCATATATACTTTTTCAGTTTCTTACACTAGGGAGACAATACGGTATTTACACATGTGGGTTTGATTTATCTCACTTATGAGTATGGTCTCAAGTCATGACCATCTGCTTATAAAAGTCTCAATGCAATCTTTCTTAATAGCTGAGTAGTACTCCATTGTATAAAAATACCACATCTTTTTTATCCAGTCTTTAATTGATGGGCACTTGGGTTGATGCCCACTAAATCTTGAAGACAGCTCCCTATTTTCTGAGGCACCCATGGTTTTTTGCTGTGATGGATTTCTTGGCCGGTTCTGACCTCATAAACTTTTCTGTCTACTGTAAGCTGGAAACTCAAGTAAAGGAGGCCTTCACTGTGGGCACTGAGCCTATGGATTTAATAAACTAAGGCCCAAAAACACAGGAGACAAAAACTCCACCTGTACTGAACATTTGTGGACGTTTTCTTGTCATCATTCCCCTAACAACACAGTACAACAACATAGCATCTCCACTGTGTCAGGCCACAGGTAACCCAGAGGGGACTTGGAGTACATGACGAGACATGCCAACAGGTTCTACACGACACTCTTCCCTTTTATTTTGAGGGTTCTGAGCATGTGGTATCCACGTGGGGTTGGGGAACCATTCCCCCGGCCCCGGGTGATGACTGTCACTGTGACTGATGGGCACCAGAGAAGCTACGCGATCTCCCGAGCGAGTAAACAGCACCAGTCTCACAGAGATGCTGGAGTTAACCGTGAATGGGCAGATGTGCTAGAACCTTCCTGCCTTCCAAAGCACACCAGGAAGGGAGGGCTATGCCTGGCAGCTCTGCCAGGTCAGGCGAGAAGGGCAGGCACAGTGCCTAACTGCCTGTGAGGCGGTAGCTGCCTAGGAGCAGGGAGATCTCCTGACTGCTTCAACCTGTTCTGGGCTCTGCTCCAGAGCACCAAGCTCACCAGCTGTGTGATTTCAGGGCAGTGTGGCTCTGGGCTGTTCTCCTCACTTACTAGTCCTGATTAAGACAAAGCAAAACTTGGAACTGAGAACCGTGGGCATTGTGAAAAGGAAAGCCGGACTTTACTATGAGTCACACGTTATAGCTCCTTTTCCTCTGCCTCCCCTGAGCAATGAGGAAGTGAGAGGAAGGAGCCGAGGCTCCTGGGATGTGCACGCTCCCTCCTCCAGAAGCCCACCCTGCCCCCTTCCCCACTGCAGCCCCGCTGCCTTCCTGCCCCTTTCCTCCTGCCATGTCCGTGCCACCACTGGTGTCTACTCATTTCCAACTCCAACTGTGAAAGCTGGCAATCGTTTCTTAGGTGAACCCAAACCTAGGCAGCCTCTGAAGCAACAGGGTAGTTTTACAAATGTATTCAAAGGGTTAACAAAGGACCACCAAAAAAGAAAAAACAAAAAATCTGAGGTAGGAGATTAGGGCGGGACAAAACCAGTTAAGCAAGAGGGTGTGACCTGTCAGTCTTGGAAACACGGGGCGCATAAGTAGAAGACAGAATGGAATGGCGCTCTCTGTAACACCTGGGGCCAACCAGAAAAGCACCATTTTTGACTTTCATTTATATCAGGTGGGAAACCAAACAGGCTTTTGACAACACACCTTAAGTCTGATCTCAGGCCAACTGCGTTTCTGATAGGACAACCATCCCAAATACTTTATTTGCATGAGGTAGAATCAGTCTAGGAACTGGAGATACAAAAGACCTGGGCCATTATCCTCAGACCATTTCGAGCTTTCTCACTGCCCCCTCTTACTCTCTAGAACCTATTTCTTTTCCACTTTTGATAAATGTAAATCCTCACTACCTTTTCCATGTGTCTTTTCCAATTCATTGTTCAAGACACCAAGAACCTAGAAAGAATGTCTCTAGGACACAACAGTATGGCTAGCATATGCCTTAATCCAACACTCTGGAAGGCTGAGACAGGAGGACTGCAAGTTCAAGCCCAGCCTGGGGAACTCAGGGAGACATCTTGAAAAATAAAATGGGCTGGGGATATAGCTCAGTGTGAAGACCCTGTATTTAATCCCCAGTGCTACATCAATCAATCAATCAATCAATCACTGGCCAGGGATGTGGTTAGGTTGCCTAGCATGCACAAAGCCCTGATTTCATCCCAGCACCAAGGTGATCACAGGAAAGTGCTTTCTTCTGATAACTTGGTAGTACTAAAATTAGCTAAACAAGGATATGTGTAAGAAATAGAAACCAGAGTGTCAAACTACTGAAGAAAAATTTAAAAGTTAGTACCATCCTCCACACCTTTAAACATACCGGGTGAACTGAAGATTTCAACACACAAAAATAAAACCACAAAGACACTAGAGATAAAAACAAGATTGTATTTTATAATTTTTGAGTGGAGAGCTCCAAGTATGACACTTGAGACACAGGACCAAAGATCACGATTTAGAAAACTGAATACACATAAACCCTAATTTTGGGGCCAGGTATATAGCTCAACAATATAAGCACCTGCCTGGCAAGTGTGAGGTCATGAGTTCGATCCCTGGTACCAAAAAGAAAAAAAATAATCCTTATCTTAAACCCTAATTTTGTATACTATACAAAACAGTGAAATCAAAATTAAAAGAAAACGGTGCACACCTATAATCCCAGGATGTGCCTCTCTCCTCCCTTGATCCTCTCTGCTTCCACTGCCACACCATAAGCTGTTTCTCCTCTGCCATGCCACCCTGGCTTGGAGCCAATTGACTATGGACTAAAACCTCTACAAACTGTGAGGTAAAATAAATCTCTCTTTAATTTGTGGGTGTTGGATATTGTGTCAAGGCAGTTTAATGTAGAGATTGTGGCATGGGTACCATTTGGGGGCTTTTAGCCAGCTCTGCCTTGAGAATTAAGTACACAAGGCATGACAATGATTTTAAAAGTTTTGAGGTTGGCCAGAGAGGAAGCTCTAGGTAAAGTTCAGGCAATACAAAGACAGAAGAGAAGAGCTTGGCTGCTAAAAAGATTACCATTTAAAAAAGTCAAATACTCTACACTAGGACAACAGGAAAAATGCCTTGAGAAAATGTGAGATCCAGTGAGGTTCCACCCTTCCAAGACTCAAAATTGCAAAAATGAAGCACGTTGTTTGAGAAGAGATCCCCAATGCACTCTCTTGAAGATGGGCTACCTAGGGAATTGATTTCCCAATCTGTAGCAGACTGGTACATGTAAGAGTTATGGCGTCAGAGAGGTTTCCAGCTAGATGTCAGATGGCAGCCTGGGAGGCCAAGCAATGTGCCCAAGAGTGAGGCAGGAGATCGTGGCATGGCAAACTGGCTGGGGGAGTGGGAATGACCTATTAATTGCAGAGTTCCAGGACACACATGCAGAACTGAAATCAATCAGGAAGCCAATCTTCAATTCTTCTACAAGAACTCGAGCAGGTTTTAGATAGGTCAAACTAGACTACATATCAGACTGAGAAGTGGGAGATACAAAAGACAGCCACCACTGTGCTCTTTCTCTCAGTGGTCCACTTCCACCCTGTAGTGTGTACTTCTTTTCCTACTTTTATTTAGCACAAAGCTGCTCTGCAGAGTATGTTTCTTTTCTTATCTTTAATAAATGTAAATCCTTACTACCTTGTTTTGTTCAAGTCTTATAAGAGTATCATGTTAAAGGCATCAATGTAAAAGAAAAAAGAAAAATAAAACATTTCAGTAGAAAGAGCAAAAAGACACAGAGGGGCAATTTGTAAAAGACAGAAAAAAGTCAACTATGAAGGGACACTTGGCCTCTGTGTCACCTATCAGGCTGTGGAAAAACAAAGTACACATGGAATGGGCACTGCTGGCAGAACTGGTGGGTGGTAGAATGGCACCCTTGTGTGAGGTGACCTGGCAACACGCACCCACATTTTATGTGCTCTTTCCTTTTGCCCCTGAACTGAAATCTAGGGATTTATCCTCAAAGGATAATGCAGTGGGCTGGTCGTGGTGGTGCACGCCTTTAATCCCAGCACTCGGGAGGCTGAGGTAGGAGGAACGTTGTGAGTTCGAGGCCAACTTGGGCTACAATGCGAGTGCAAGGCCGGCCTGAGCTGCATAGTGCGACCCTGCCTCAAAAAACCAGGACCGGGAGTTTGGCTCAGTGGCTTAAGCGCCTGCCCTGGCAGGTGCGAGGTTGTGAGTTCAATCCCTGGTGCCGCCAAAAAAAAAAAAAAAAGGATAATGCAGTGCACCAGATTTGTTCACTAAAGAACTGTTCACAGCACTAAGAACAAACAGCCAACCCCACACTGCCCATCAAACAAGAGCATGATTAAACAAACTACAGTGTGTGCCACGGATCAGTGGTATATACCACGATGCTACTGAAGATCTAAGAAGGAGCATCCAAGGGCTGGGGAATTAGCTCAGTGGCATAAGCGCCTGCCTGGCAAGTGTGAGATTGTGAGTTTGATCCTTGGTAGCAAAAAAAAAAAGAAGCATCCACATTTACTGATGCATGCTGTGTTTTCTTAAAGCTCCAGATTTATGTCATATTTATTCAAAAAGCCATGGTGTGTCAATGTTAGCATGTTTAAATGTGTATAAGTTTAAAAAATTGAAAACAGATAAGATTTCCCATATTTGTATCTTTTTAAAGAAAGCTACAATCTTTTATTAAAACCTGTGGAAATTTTAATCTGATATTACTTAATACATTTAAACAAACATGATCTACACACAGACGTATCTTCAACTCCAGACTGCATGTTCAAGCAGAAGCCATTAAGAAAGAGGAGGATAAAGCTATCTTTGTGCATCACAACATGAAAACTGGAATACTGAATCTATAGAGCTGAGATTTTGCTCAATTCCTTTGCTAAGTAACAACTCTTTTGCCTCAGAACCAACTTTAATGGTTATCAATACCACCCATCACTTTAATTTGCATTAGGTAAAATTTTTGTTTTTGCTCTGTTTTCTGAGATAGAGTATGTAATTCAAGCTGGGCTCAAACTTTTATTTTTCTTGCCTCAGGAGTGCCAGGTTCACAGCCATACATCTTAGGACCTGCAGCAATATTCCTTCTTATATGTATCAAAACTCATATTGAACGGGGAGTTCTGGGTTGCAAAAGAGGATTTATGTTTTACACTTGTGCATAAGTTTTAGTCCACAAGTTAGACCAAAACAGACACAAACACTATTATATTTTTTAATTTTGTTTAAAAATAAAGCATACAAGCCCTCCCTGCAAGTCAGCACCATGCACGGGCCACTGCTGGGGAGAACCAGATGCCAGCCTTTTCCCGTGAGTCGGTGTCATTTGTGGACTGCATGGGAGGAGAACAAAAAGCCAACAAGAAGTCAAGTCCTCTCTGCAAGTCGGTGCCATGCTTGGGCCACTGAGGGGAGAACCAGACACCAGCCCATTCCAGCACACAGGCTGGGAGACAAGAAGAGCCATGGTCTCCCCCTCCCCTAGAAGCAAACAGCTGATCTGGAGAAACACTGGCTGCGATGACAGCTATTGAGGTAAAATACGACTTAAAGCTGGTAGTGTTTAGTGTTTCACTGACTTTGCAGGCCTAAATCCAGTAATCCGATCATCTATTCAGAGGATAACAATATGCAATGTAGCATCTATGGGAGACCTCCTTCTGAAGATGGTAGCCATTGTTCATTGCTTATTATCTTGTTTTGAAGTCCTGTGTCACTTACACTGTTTTGTTTTGACTGGCTTTATTCTGTTTATTTTGCTTGGTTTTATTCTCTTTAAAATACAAATTACAAAAAAAAAAATCATTCTCAAATGAACAAAGATAAAAACCCCACTGGGCTCAATTCCTAGGACTCCAATACATACACACATTTATGTCCTTAAGAAAAAAACCAAGGTGCTACACAAAAGACATCACTACCAAATTAACTTACTTCCTGTCGTTCTTAGCAGAGTGGTCACCTTGACTTTCTGGGGAGCATTCAAAGACCAGACTCAACACTGCACACTATGCCCTAAGAACAACTCTTTGGGGTTTGCTAGTGAGGGCTGCACCTGAGAAACCAGGAAGGTACTGAGGCTGTGGGAGTGTTCCAGGGCCACGAAGCCTTCCTGTTCCCACCCCTCTCCTCCAACATCACCGAGGGGAGGCCTCCAGGATCTGCCTTCTGCTCTCAGAGATGCCCTACCCTCACTGGCGTAAGCAAATGGAGGTCCCAGGAATGAGGCATAAACTGGTCTGATTTAGGTCAGAAGAATCTCTAGAAGAAAAATACACCTTTTACATTCTTAAGCTTGTACCTTGAGCCAATTAATAACCATTGTCTAGCAAGTAATGACTCCTCATATGTAAAATCTTGGGTGCATCAACAACTATCTTAAGGTCAATTTTCAATAATAACATTTCTAAAATTCCTGCTTTTGCATGCATGCCCCTTAATTGTACCATGTTTAGTTTACCATCCAGTTTTCCACGGACCCTATCTTTCAATGGACTATTGACACTGTAAAATGGTTCTCTTAACAGTCAATAAACCTTGTCCTCTATGATCGAGAGATGTACAATAAAACATGCAGAAACATGTTAACTGTAGAATCTAACTGGCAGTTGATTTGTCCAATACAATTTTCATAATAAAATGTCAGAGAACTGCTTCTTAAGACAGGATAATTAATACCTAAGGCCCTCTCTTCAGGTGCAATTGCAAGGAGGGTTACTTGCAAAGTAGAAGGTCCTTGACAGCAAGTTTTACCCCTGGACAGCTGACTTGGGACTTGGGACATCTACAGAAAGAACAGGCAGAACAGTTACCGTGTCCAGTGATCTCCCCCGGGTTCTGGGGATGGCAGTAAAAACACTGTACCACTCTATCATTTCATTCATAACCTGCATGATCCAAATCAGACTTAACTCACTGTGACTCCTTCAAGAAAGAAAACCTGGAAGTTTCATGGTCAAAATCAAACCATTAAGCAGTACTGTCATGAGGTGAGTTGGGCACTCTTGTCTTCCGGCCATATCTTTTTCCAAAGCCAAGAAAGCTGCCAACAGTCAACAGCAACCACCACACACTGTACCAAATCTAAAAGTACTTTCACTTGAACTTGTTTTGAGAGAAAGGCTGCTTATGAAAGACCACAGATACCTAACATAGGAAGACTGAAAACAGTTATATACAAATTCACAGCATTTGAGTAACTGCCTAAACAGATGGAAATCCCCGATGCACAGGTCTCACATCTCTCAACATGCTTTCCCTCTGCTCACTTTGCATTTACAATACTTCTATTTTACACTGAGCAAAGAGAAGAAAGACACTCAATGACTCTTCAGGCTCTTGCAGAAGATGAATTCACCCCCAGTCTCCTGTTGCAGCCACAAACACCAGCTTGGCCACCTCCCCTGCAACACTTCAGCCCAATGAGGCAAAGTGCTGTCCACCCCACAGGGCAACACGGTGCTGACCACACTGCCAGCTGGAACACACCAATATGCCTGCTCAACCGCGGTGGGTTTTGTGGTCCTCACAAGCAGATGGCATTCCTGACCCCAGCCATTCACACCACCACCACTTGGGGGAGAACTGAAGGAAAGTGCCAAGAGGAGACCTGGCCCCAGCCACAAGGTGGGGCAGAGAAACTTGGGTGCAGTTCCCTGGGGGGCCCCGGGGACAGGACTCAAGAGCCATCATTGCTCTTCAACATCGGAGCAAACACAGAAATGTTCATGCTATCAGTTTCTTAAGTAACAACCACCCTTATTCTTCCACAGCCAGTTAAGCACCTAAAAGTAAATGCGAAATGAAGTACGAACCCAGATAACCTTTTGTTGATGTTAAACTGCTCACAGATGTCAGATGCCAGCACTGTGAGCTGGGGCCCAACAATGCTGTCCAGTCTTCGGCAAAATTCCAAAGTCAGCTGATTGGAGGCTGGGGAGGGAGTAGAAAAAGAGCATCCAGTGTTGTAGCACTGTGTCAAACAGGTCCTTAGCCATTTTACTGTCCAATACTTAATAGTATCTAAATGGAAACCTTACTATCAATTTTATAATGAAACAGAAATGTTACAATTACTTATACTTAAGAAGAAAAAGAGTTGCCCTGTCTTGCCATGAAACATTGCTCTGCACACGCCCTGAGGCGTGGAGAAATGGCTGCATGCCCCAGGCGGATCTAAGAGGGTTGAACATTTTTAAAAATTCATGAAGCAGCACTCAGGGTCCAGGTACTACTTGATGCTTTACAGGTGGTCCTTGTTTAATCCCCCAAGCCCTCTGCAACCCCACCACACAGTCAGGGAGGTGCAGAGAGGCACCCAGGTCCTAGTGCAGCCAATGGGAGGCCAGGTCTTTGAAACCTCAGCAATGGCCAGTTAAGGACCACAAGTCTCAGGTGGGGAACAGCCCTTACCACAGCCTGTCTGCTGCTTGTGACTACATGCTTATCATTTAAGAAGAGGAGAGAACAAATTGCAAAAGGCTGATCTGCTCAGGCTGTAATGCGACTCAGACGTGCACCTACCATCAATCATAAAGCACACGGCTGCACTCATTGCCTGGAAGGAAACAAACAAGCAGTTAGAAAATGGCACAGAAATGAGGCTTAAATACAATAATCAAATGTAGTAAACATGCTTAAGTCTTGATTTGAACAAAAAGATCCTCTTCCATGACTGGAGCAATGGGGACACAAATAGACAGCAGAGGGTGCTGAAGAAGCACACAGACTTTATCACTTGTGATAACGGCATGGTGATTTTGGCACAATAAATGTGCTCACTGGTCAGGGAGGCAGGTGTGAGACTTCACAAGTGCAGTGATGTAAAGTGCTCAGCCTACAAAGCAGACAGCACTGGGGAGGGGTGCATGAAGGATTAGCATCTTACTAAGTGAGCACTGTGACGGATACCTTGGCTTCATTATTCTAGTCTGTGTGTGTCTGATAATTTCCGTTAATACAACTTGTAAAAGACCACAGATCGATTCCATCTCATCTCAGTTTATCTTTGCAAACATTGCAACATTAGCAAGTAACAGTAATCTATGACCAAGACTATAAACAAACAAACATGTTTCAACTCATGTAAAAATAAGATCTCAAATTAATAATCTAACCTTCCATTTTAAGATTCTGGAAAAGAGCAAACTGAACCAGAAGGAGACAGAAGGAAGGAAATGAGAACACTCAGAGCAGAAGTAAATCAGAGAATAGAACAGTAAAAGAGACAATAAATGAAATCACAAGTTAGTTCTCTGAAAAGACTGATCAACGAAATTGAAAAACCTCTTCCTAAGCTACAGACAAGAAGAGAGAAGACTCACATTACCACAATCAGGAATGAAAGAAGAGACATCAATACCAACTTTACAGGGAAGAGACAGGACTGTAAGGCTATACAAACTATGAAAAATTGTGTATCAAATAAATTAAATAACCCAATGAAACTAATGATGACGTATACTATGGGAACTGCCTCAAGAACAGAAAATCAGAATGGACCTAAAACAAATAGACCAATTAATAATTTTATTATTATTTTGTGGCACTGGGGATTGAACCCAGGGCCTTTGTGCTACGCCACACTCACAGCTTGAGGGAGTTTCACTGAATTGCTCAGGATGGGCTCAGACTTGCAAGCCTCTTGCCTCAGATTCCCAGGATGCTGGAACTACAGGTGTGCACCGCCATACCTGGCTAATTAACAATGTTAAAGCTTCTTACGAAGAAAGCCCAGGTTCAGACGGTTCCACTGTGAATTCTTTCAAACATCTGAAGAATTAATACTAACCTGTCACAAAGTCTTCCCAAAGACAGGAAAGGAGGGAATACTTCCCCACACATTCAGCGGGGCCAGAATTACCCTAATACCAGACAAATGGCATCGCAAGAAAACTACAGGCCACATCCCTCAGGGCACAGCTCCTGAAGGATCAGCTCGGCCTCTACAGGGCTGGAGATGAAGGTTAGTGACGTGGGAGCCGGCTGGGTCTATGTGGTCCATCCTGGTACAAACTTGGGACGTGGAGGCATCGCTCCACATACTCGTCATGCATCACTGTGGGGAGAAGCAGGCCTGTGCTGTCCACAGGATTCTAGCACAGGGACAACTGGCGCACATGCTTGGTGACGTCCAGATCCTGACACAGGTGCCTAATCTTTGGGCTGATTTTATCTGTACTCTTCAACTGTAAGTAACCAGAACTGTGAGTATGAAGGCTTTTCTGACCTTCTAGTCCTCTAAACTACTGAACCTAAAGGCAGGCTTGTGGACCCCTCAAGGAACAGCTGGTGTCTAAGGTAAGGGGGGCTCTGAGGACTCCTGAACTTTGTCACCAGACATCTCTGAGTTGACCCTGACCACTTTAAATGGACAAAGTACATAGGATATGAGTCCTATCTCAAAAAAAACTGTAAAATAAGAAGATAAAGGACTCTTTAAGATGACCATAATGTCATCATCGCACCTAAAACTGCACCAATACGTTGATCACACCTAGAACCGTACCTAAAAGTGGAAATCCAACACACAGACTGTATCAGAATCACTGCAAATTCACTGTCGTGAGCACCCAGAGGAAGATTTTAACTTAACAGACAGTGAGTGGACTTTTTCTCCTATTCTAATGACTGCTCGAAATTATGCCTCAGTTTCATTTGGCT